>CAAKHD010008624.1:4333-24003 GCA_901007705.1 Fistularia tabacaria | reverse complement strand
AACTCACGGGAAGTGGTGCCTTAAACCCCCCCCCCCCCCCCCCCCCAAAACACTGAGTCCGCCGTGTTTTTTTGTCTCTTCCTGCCAGCGCCACGCCCTCTTCCTTGCGTAAATCCAGCGTATCCACAATCTGATTAGCCGGTCGGAGGGACTCCTCTCCTCCCATTGGTCAGCCGACACGTCCATCACGGCCGCCGTTGACTCATGTGAGAGTTGTGTGAGAGGAGTCGCAGATGGAGGAGACGGGCGGCTGGAGAGCGGAAAGAAGGTAAGGGAGATCCGATGTGCTCCGGCCTGAGACAAGTTGGAGGTGGAGGTGGAGGAGGCGGGATGGCGGCAATGTTCCGGAGCGTGGATTTGTCGTCATATTTGGGACACGTTTGGTTGAGATCGCCATGTCGTTGGACAAAAAAAAAAAAGACTTGAAGTCTCTTTATAATGAATTTTTTATACACTGATGCGCAGGGAAGGAGCTTCTTCGCTGTAGAATCCTTGCGTGAATGTGTGAAGCTTACCTTTTTTTTTTTTTTTTTTTTTAATTAGTCTCGTAATTTTAATGTGTGTTTTGGTTTTTAGTTGTATCCGGCTACTTGATGAATATCGGGCTTTTCTTTATTGCCGAGCGCAGGCGTGCGTGTGAGCCGTATCTGCGTGCGTGCGTGAGTCTCAGACGTCGGCTCTTGGATTAAGCAGGTTTTTAATATCCCGAATATTCCTCTGCTGTTATCTCACCGTATCCTAATTATTCAAGTTGGTCCGGATTCACAGCCTCTCATATTTCTGTCTCTGTTGCCATGGAAACCCCCGCCCCATCTCTCTCCTCCCCTCTCCCATCTTTATTTATAGTAGCCCATATTGGGGCTAAATGGAGTCCGCCTGCATGTAAAAAAAAAAAAAACACTCCCTGTCATAGTTTATACAGCAGCGTCACGTATTCGAAATCCAGATGATGCCTTGAGATCAGCCGTATCAACAGATTAACAGCTATGAGACTCAGACACAAGGAATTAAAAAAAAAGTCAAATTAAACGTGGCATTCAAGGCATCGCAGACAGCAAATACTAAATGGTTTGGGGTTTTTTTTATGTGGGGCTTGTCCTGCAGAGCAGCCACTCAAAGCAATTCATTCACACACACACACACACACGCACACACACACACACACACACACAAATACACACACACTGGTAGAGCAAGTGTGCGTGCCTGCGTCCCTCCCCCCTCTATTTTTAGAATATAATATCATAATATTATTTCTAAAGGTATGCGTTTGTGTGACTGTTACAAAGTACTTGCATTTTTTTCCTTCTTCTGATTTTCAGGTCATTTTATCACAATACAAACAATCTTAAAATTCTTTTCGAATATCGGCCTCTTCGAGCCATGTTGCTGCTGTTTCCGTAGAGGGGGGAGGATCGTATATTGACCTGAAAGAAGAGACAGAGTCAATAAACACGATCCAAAATGGCACATGTGACAGACTATCATTTAAGGGAAAGGTTTCTGGCTTTTTTATGTGCTCTCAAATTGGCAGGTTTTTTTTGTTTTTTTTAAGAAAAGGCAAATACACTTGGAGATATAGGTTTTAACTTCCTCCTTGACATTTAATGAGAGCAGATGAAAAACTAAGTTGTTTGATTGTCCTTGTAGTCATCTGTTTTATATCCTCTTTTTATATATTATTATACATTAAGTTTTAAAAGACAAAAATACACAATACATCTGTCGTACTGGCCACTCGTCCCAGTTCCCCTTAAACAAGCTGCAAGTTTGCACTTTATGAGAACATTTTCTGCCGGTCAATAGACAAGATTTATGAGAAAGAACCGCTTTTATGTGAGGCTTCAGTCACAATTCAGCCGATCAATATTTTATTTCCAGGTATTAGTGAGGACCAGATGAATACCCTGGCACAGAAGAAATGGAAAGTCTTTTTTTTTTATGTCTCAGCAGAATGAATATAACGATCGGTACCCCTTTAGCTATTAGGCCATGGAGTATCATCGTAATCACTTATTGTCATGAGAGAAACAGAGATTTTGTCGTGCAGCTCACTGCACTGCAAGGAAGCACTGACCGGCGGTGCCCGTCCCATTTGATAAGATAAGCCCAGCATTGACGAACACAACTGCATCTGTGTTCCATCTATAAAGAAAAATATATTTTTTAAAGCGCATTTAAGAAAAAGATATTGTCCTCAAAAGGAATGCTAGAGTTTTTTTTTCTTTGTGAGTAACAGCATTTTTCTAAGAATTCATTAAAACCGGTCTTCAAAGCAAGGCCTGATCTGTGACTAAAGTCTGCCGAGAGGCCGTCCACACTATCTCACTCAAATCGAGCCCATTTTATTCAAGGAAATGATGAGTTTATGGCAACTGCAGAAATGAAGGGAGTCCCAGAGGTTATGTTGCAGCCGCTTGTTTCCCTCAGCCTCAGAACAACAGAAGCAGTCATTCTTCGACGCGAACGCACCTCAAAGCTACTTTGCAGCAGGAGAAAATCACACGGGCCGGTTCAAAAAATAGATTCCACAGGCTTCCTCTGTCACAACACGATTTAACCATCTGCTGCTGGTTTTTATTTCACTAATAAACAGTGACTTGATCTCAGTTTTATGCACAATTCGAGCCACAGTTTGATTACTTACAGAGCAGAACTGGTTAGGAAATATCACACTGGCTGACTTATTGTGTTCTATCTGTTGATCAATAGGTCTGGACAGCTTAAACAGTAGCCTGCTATGTTGGCCATGATCATAAGAACAGTAATAATAATAACGAGAATAATAATTTTTTTTTTGCACAGTAAAAGAAATTCATTTCGCAGTATCTAGGAAAATGACTGCAATTCCTCTATTATTTTTTTAATATTTCATATGCCCTTGGCTAAAAATCTAAACCAAAACATGCCCACATCTCCCCCTCCCCAAAGACCATTATCTAATAATAGGGCTCTGCACGTGGAACCGTCAACAATCCACTAAAAGCTACATAAAAAGAAAGAGAGATAGAGATGAGCTGGAGCTACTGAGACTAAACTGACTCCGGCCCACTTGTGCAATGGTGGTTCATCTCCAAGTAATAATGAACGGTGTGTGTGCACATTACTCAAAACGCCGGCTAAGCTCTACTGTATCACATACTTTGAAACATTGACTCGATAAGCAGCAATAACGGTCCCTGATCATATTTCCCATTGTGCTAAACACTCTGTCGGATCATTCATTGTGTAAATGCATAACAACTTTGTTATTATTGGAAGAAGGTTGCTTTTCTTTCAGTCAGAGTGTAGTGCATGCCTTAACTATAACCTTCACTTCCCTCAGCTTCATCTTCAACGTCCAGACTTCTCACTAATCCATCTCAAATGTCCTCATTATTTATACGAATGAATGCTTGTTGTCACTGAACACACATGCTTTACTATGTTTTTTAATGCCTACATTTGAAGGTGGCCAATTTATTTTGCACTTGGTTGGATTTTACTTACATGGCACTTAATGTGACTCCTCTGCTGAAGGGCAGAAAACAAAAATAGAATAACGTACAGACGGAAAACGCATTTCAAGGGACTTGTTTGTGAACTCTTGCAGAAACACTGCTTCCCCGTTGACTTTTCCTTTTACTCCAAACAATCACATTTGGGTGTTTAGTTGACAGGACTGTCAGACACGGAGCTATCCTGCTTCCTGTCCAGGTGCACTGGAATGCTTTTGTTTTTTATGGTTTTCATACTTCTGACAAAGCGTCACGTTGTTGGAATCGCTGGCTGCCAGTAATCGCTATTGTTGAATGCCTGTGGATCCAGTCTTTTTGTGTGTGTGTGTGTGTGTGTGTGTGTGTGTGTGTGTGTGTGTGTGTGTGTGTGTGTGTGTGTGTGTGTGTTATCTCTCTTGTTCCGGGTTAAAGCACTGATGAAATGAGCAAAAGACCCCCGTTGGTTGTGCCTGGAACACACTTGAGATAATATATTTGTCTGTTTTTAATGGAATATATCAAACAGGCGGACTTCAGACATCCTGGACGTCCTGACAAGGATCTTTAACCGAACACCTGAAAAGCCAGAAATCTTGGAGAAACTTAAAGGGACACAAGTTCAATTCTCTCTCGGATTTAAATAGATTGTAATGAAAGTGCAATCATGTTAACAGAAGCTAATACTGGTGTTTAGAGGGAAAGTACCATTTTTACGAGCGTGTCTCTGCAACACTTGTGATTCTGTGAAGTTCAAACCTGCTTTTTTTTGAAAATGCATTGGGAATTAAACATCGCGGCGCGATCATATATTTTCAGCAGGTATAATGTGAAGGTTTCTTCTCAACCTTGTGCTAACGACTTCCAGAGGAGGACTCATACGTATGCACGCCACCTACACCGACTAATGTACAAGGCCAAAATACATTCAACCTTATATAATGAAGGGCTTCCAGAGATTGCGTGGTGGTGAACCCATGTGTGGAGAAGATGGATGTTCCTCTCAGTAGCTGATAGATAGATAGATTTTACAGAACATACCATCTTGAAATATGCATGGAGGGCGGGAGATGCCAGAAGCGTCTAAATGCACTTGGAGATGTTGCAGGGGCCTCGGTGACGTTAGAGGTGTTTGAGATGTCTCAGTGAATTTAGAGATATTGGAGGTCCGTCAACGCAGCTGGATGCTGTAGGTTCCTCAGTGATGTTTTAGATGTCGGAAGAGCCTCAGTACACTTTTAGATGTCGGCGGTGCCGCCATTTAGCAAGAGACGTTGGAAGTACCGTGGTGACGCTATAGATGTTGGAGGTACTTCAGTGCAGTTAGTGATGTTGGCGGTTCCTCGGTGTAGAAGAAATTCAGTTGCCACGACAAGAAGATTTTGACAAGAATTCATCATGACCTGGAAAACTGAGAACCTCCACAGACATACCTCAGTGTGGTGATAGATATTGGAGGTACTTTGGTGACGCCATGGACGATGGAGGTGCCTCAGTGGACTTTTAGATGTTGGTGATGGCTCAGTGGACTTTAGGATACTGGAGGTCCCTCTGTTTAGTTTGAGACATTGGTGGTACCTTGGTGACATTATAGATGTTGGAGGTACCTCAGTGGGATTTTACATGTTAGAGGTACCTCAGCGCAGTTCCAGATGTTGGAGTTAGCTCAGCACAGATCTAGATGTTGGAGGTAGCTCAGTGCAGCTCTCTGCTTGCAGATTTAACCAGCCAGATGAATCATACGGTCTGATGACACCGGGCAGGAAGGACTTCCTGTGGTTCCTCCAGGCATCGGAGTTGTATGAGTTTGTCATTGAAGCTGCTCTTGACATTGTCCAGTGACAACCATCTATTTTGTATTAAATAGCTAACTATCATCAATGTCAGCGGTTTGCTTCGCCTCTGGCCGTTCATCTATATTTACGTCGTGTCTCCAGCCTGTCTGGACACGGCCATGTTTCCCTCGCCTGACTCTTATTCCGCACGGAGGGCTGGAGGTTTTCATTGAAAGTAAACAAGAAAATATTCAGTGGGGGTCAAAATACCACTGCTTTCCGTTGAGCGGGTCCAGACGGTCAGGGTTTAAACTGAGGAGCACATTTGGCAAGGCGTGATATTGGTGTGTGTGTCTTTCCTGGGAATTTCACGACGCCACCACGAACCCACAAAAGATCCATAACTTACTGCAAATAATAGATCCCATTTAAAACTCTGGTTTTGATTAATGTGTGGTAAAGAAGAGAAAATTATAACAGGTTGAATTTCCAATTTGGAATTTTATGTATGAATTCTTACACACAAGCAAGTCAGGTTCATTGACCACAACCACAAACACATTTTGCTATCAACATTTTTCGTCCTTCCCCCCCCCCCCAGACCCTTTTGTGAGGCAAAAGTACTTTGTCTGCAAAGACAGCAGGTTCCAACCAAGCTATTAGGAGTGGCACGCAGTAACAAAATATTACCTTTCCTGTAAAAAAAAAAAGGAAATATATATATATAAATGTATAAATATAATACAAATGAATATGATATAATATAAATACATAAATATACATTTATATATATATATATATATATATATGTATATATACAGTGGTCCCTTAAGATACGTTCCAGAAGTATGTTGATTTTTTTTGTATCTTAAATGAATTTCCCCACTTTAAATGACAGAAAAAAAAATCATATTTGTTGGTACAGATCGTGGATGCATTGCGATTATATTCGCGTGCGATATTGGTCACACGTACACCACGTTAGTGCTTTCGTGCTTAATTTCCATAGAGAGCATGTTTTCCCTGGCTTCACCATTTGCCTTACCACTTGCTTTCCTTGGGCCCATGATGATTCTTGAAAAAAATACACAAAATAAGCACAAAGTTGTAAAATTATGCCACACAAGAGATAGGAACATGACATGAGATAGGAAAGTAAAGTTCTGTGGAAAGTACAAACCACCCGGACGAAGGCGTCGAGGGACGCTGGAAGCTGCGAGGGGTTCTTCGAGGTCAGCGCGGCGAGCAGCGCCAATTGAGAAGCCGCTGCGGTTTCATGAAACGTACTCGAGTTGTGGGAGCTTGCTCGGCGCATACCGCGCAAATTTGGAATTTAGATTTTTGATTTTCCCGGTTTCTTTTTCAAATTTCAAGGATAAAATTTGCTGGAATCGCGCTTTGTATCTTGAAAAAAATTGTATGTAAAGTGATTTAAATCTTAAGGGGCCACTGTATATATATGTATATATATATCTTCTTTTCCTTTCGGATTTTCACTTTCAGGGGTCGCCACAGCGAATCAACCTTCTCCATTTAGCCCCTATTCTCTGTATCCTCCTCTCTCACACACATATATATATATAAATATACACACACATATATATATACAGTAAATATATATATGTGTGATCATGGTATCGCACCTATAAAAGCTGAATGTCTGTTCGTTCAGTGCAGACATGAACTTCGACAGATGTTTTCTATGCAGATGATACGGTTGTCTACCGTCCACTTTTGTTCAACTCAGCTGAAGTGGGTGCCGAACGCAGACAAAACCAAGCTAATTTTTTTTTTTCTTCCCCCCCAATCGTAAAAGGGATGCAATCACAAGAGCTAATAATCTCAACCACTCACAGGCTTGAAATTCGGTGTCCGTATCGATCGTGACTTGCTAATAACGGCGCGTGAGGAAAGCCTCATCCTGAAGCCGAGAGTCAAGTGAGAAAGCTCTTCAGCAGCATTTGGACTTTTGTTGGATTATAGTGATCTGCTTTTTTTACGTGTTTTACGAATACGTGCTTTCTCACGGGCTGTGGAGAACGTGTCCATCACGGTTCTTCAAATGCTGTTCAGTTGTCACCTCTGCATGTCCGCAGGCTTTCACATCGGTTGACTTTAGATCTATAAATCTACTCCCTGGCTGGTCTCTTCCTATCTATCTTGGCGTTGGTCTAGAAAACAAAAATCCACAACCTCTGCGGTCTCAGAACAAGCGTCTGTCCCAAACATTACGATAAAATCAGGCAAAAGAGCTTCCGGACACACGGCAGATCTTTCTGAATAACGCGCTGATGGATCTGAAGATCTCCCGGACGATGTGATTATTTCTAATTTCGTGCAGATTTGTGTTCACTCGGGCAGGACGTGCTTCATAAACCCAGTCCTTGGGTTCCGTTGGAAATGGAAAAGATATCAGGTGCGGTCAGCAAGTTATATGGCGAAAAAAAAGCCTCATCAAAAGCCCTTATTTACAGTAAATGCAGCCATTTACCTTTTACAAATTATATGTGAGTGAAGATCCATCTCCTATGTCAATGTAGATTATGTGTTATGTTTTTTTAGTGCGTTATAAGTTGTTTATCACCGGGCTGCAACTACACTGAGAAAACCATTCCAATTATTTCAGTGTTTACTGCAGTGTAGCACCATTAATTCAAACGGCATCCAATAAACAGATACACACACACACACACACACACACGTGCCCGCGCACACACACACAGGTGCACGCTCACACGCACACAAACACACAGATACACACAGGAATATATCAGATATTGATATTGTGTTTTCTCATTCTCATCACATATCATATGTGTGCTGTTGGTGGTATAAGTTGAATGTCAATGAGCCTGCGCGAGACACCCTGACATCTACAACAACTCCAAGGTCACTGTTTGAATCGGCACTCCACCTCAGTCGGGGCGGATCCATCTATCCTCCTCTTGACTATTTTCACTTCTTCTGGTCAAATAAGTCACCTTTGAATGGATGATCCCGCGCTCACCTTTCATACATCATGGTGACAGAGAAAAGTCCACCGAGCTGATCCTTTGCCCAGAATCCCTTTAGGATAAATGCGTCACTACGGCTTACGGAGCGCTTGAACGCTGTGGCATGTTGAAAAAGAATCACCTCGACGGCGCCGGAAACTTCGTCAAGGTCGGATGAGTTGAATGCTGCTCCAAAATCGCGTGTTGTTGTTTCCTGCATTCTTGTTTTTTTCGTAAGCCTTCCAGTGTTGACGTTGTTACCGCAGCGTTGCTTGGATTTGCTTTTCAATGACAAACTCCTGACTCAGTTTCCTTTAAAAATAATATAATATAATATAATATAATATAATATAATATAATATAATATAATATAATATAATATAATATAATATAATATAATATAATATAATATAATATAATATAATATAATATAATATAATATAATATAATATAATATAATATAATATAATATAATACTTTATTGATCCCCAAAGGGGAAATTTGTTTGTCATGGCAGCGCAACAATAACAATAAATTTGAATGCAAGTATAAATAAAAGAGACATTTAAAAGGACAAAGACAAAAACAAAGATAAAAATGGATGACAGAATGAAAATGACAATATTCGGTTGTTATTCCATGAGGCATTATGGACAAAACATACGTTATTGTGTTTTAGAGTTGTTTGAATCTGCGATCGACGGGTTTGATTCCACAGTCCATCGTTCATTTATCCAACGGTCACTAATGGAGGCCGGATGTCGAGCTCCGTTCTCTGATCCCTGAAGGTCTCCTCTGAGTCACTGTGGAATCTATAGTGGGTTGCTTTGTTAGGTTATCATGAAAAGCATCAATGTGCAGTAATTGCTTCCATTTCTACATTTTTTGTATTTGCTGTTTGGCACTAATATCTGCCAGAATTTTACGGCACCAAACTATTGAATGAATGGAAAAATAAATTATTGTTGAAAATCGGTTCTTCGACGGTAACAGTTGACAGAGCACGAGAGTCAAGTCCGATCAAATTTAATTTCGATGGAAACGTTGCTTTTTTACAACGATCGATAGCTTCAATATTTAACACAAGATTATCTTAAAAAGATAAGCTTCAGCTTTGTTACATAAACGAATATGGTGGAAAACACCGGCCTTTCTCTATGAAAGCTGCAAGCTCCGAACCGGATCCTGCACAAATGTATCACCCTGAGGTCTCAACTCAGTGTGATGCTGTTGAGCTCCTTTAGTAGTTTACACGACCTTCAGCTCAAAGTCCCGACACTGAACTCGACAACATAAGTCGTCGTAATAGTGATAATAATGGCCGACGATACATCATCAGAAAGTTTGACTGGAGGTCGGGTGCTGTCGGTGAATGTTAAATCGTCGGGTCGCTGTTCACTTTCAGTTTCCAAACATGACTCGGGACTATTTGCTCAAACCCACCCCTGACCTCATTAAAAGCAGCGCTTATCTAAAGTCGCTCAACCCGCATCGGATCCAGCCGTAGCGCTGATCCATAATTAAACACCCCTCACTCATTTTACTGAATTTACAATGCCTTTCGCAAGTAGTTGTGTTCGCTTTACAAGCCGCGTCGGCGACAATCGACGTCTGAGAAATCAAACCAAAACAGGAGGAAAAGGTTGAAATGAAAGGATGTGATAGTCATTGTAAATACCTCACGTCTCATTGAGGTGAGGATCAGCACTTAATACACTACAAAAGATATAACAGTGCTTGATATGATGGTTGGGAGGACGCAGCGAGGGGGATTTAATTGCGGCATTAAACATTAAGTAATGTAAAGTGATGAATGCAATGTGTTGAATGGCAAAGTGCAGTATAATGTAACTGCACTATGGAGGGAGCGATAAAACCGGAGAGTCGACTTCACATATGTACAGTACGTTATTTTTACGACACCGCACACCTCGGTGGGAACGTCTCACCTTGAAATAAAAACCGCAAAGATGGAGTGCAGGAGAATGGAATGAGCTGGGATTACACATCCTAAATCGTGTTTGGACGCGTGTGAGTGTGTGAGTGTGTGTGTGTGTGTGTGTGTGTGTGTGTGTGTGTGTGTGTGCTAAGTGTGAACTGCTCGGTCGGCGAACCCGCGGTGACGCCGCCGGGGAAAGTTGTCGGGTGCGAAACTGGATATATTTGCGTCGTCGTCTATTATTCCGGAATTGTAAAGAATTAGACATTTGACCCGTGCCTGATTTTTACATTCATTCATGAAAGTTGAGTCTGCAGCCATTCAACATAACGGCTATGAATAAATCCAATAGGGACAATAACGCCCTCTATTTAGCCTTTGCAAACATTCGTTCATGATCTGCACATCTACATATTGTCCTGCACGTCTGGGTGGGCTGGAGCCGATCCCAGCCGTCGTTGGACGAGGGGCGGTCGTGACCCTGGGACGGGTGCCAGTCAATCACAGAGCCACAGATGGAGATTTATAGGGACATGCAACCGTTCACCCTCTCATTCACACGTCATATAGTGAAATACAACCATTCGCTCCCTCATGTACGTGTCATTTGGAGACGTGCGACCATTGACTCATTTTCAAATCTAATAGTGATACGCAACCATTCAGTCACTCATTCAAAGTGGATATAGAGCCATTAACTCTGTCAGTCACACGTCATATAGAGACAATTGAATCATTCATTTTTGCACGTCATGCAGACACAACAATTCACCCTCTCATTTAAACGTCATGTGGTGAAATATAACCATTCACTCACTCATTTTCACTTCATACAGAAACAAAAACCTTTCACTCTCTCACTCACACGTCTGACAATGACGTGCAACCATTCCCTCACTCATTCATACGTCACATGGAGACATACATCCGTTCACTCCCTCATTCACATGTAATATGGAGCCATGAACTCTGACATTCACACGTCATAGAGAGACGTTCAACCATTCACTCATTCGTTCACATGTCTTTTCGAGACATGCAATCATTCACTCGGTCATTTTCACATCTAATAATGACGTTCAACTGTTCACTCGCTCATTCACATGTGATATAATAGAGGCGTTAACCGTCATTTGCACGTCATCTAGACAGGACACAGGTCATGTAGTGACCTCATATAGAGACAGAAACCGTTCACCCTCTCACTCACACATCTGATAATGACCTGCAACCATTCACTCACTCCCTCACATGCAATATAGCGCTATTAACTCTGTGATTCACGCGTCATAAAGAGGCGTCCAACCATTCACTCACTCATTCACACGTCTTTTTGAGACACGCGACCATTCACTCTGTCATTTTCACATCTAGTCATGACACATCCTTTCACTCACTCACTCACACGTGGTATAGAGGCATTAATCGTTCACAGTTCAGATAGAGACATTCACCCTGTCATTTGCACGTCATATGGTGACACGCAATCATTCACTCATTCATTCACGTACCATTCAGAGACATGCAACCCATTCAGCCTCACATTCACATGTCCTACAGAGACACACATCCACTCACCCCTCTGGACAACTTAGGGTCTCCGATGAACCTCCTGCATGCTTATTTGTTCAGTGGGAGGAACCTGGAGAACCTGGAGGAACCCGCGGGAGAACGTGGAGACTCCGCAAAGAGAGGAGAGCAAGTTGCTGCGAGGTGGGAGAGATGCTAACCACGGCTCCACTTTGCCAGCCCCGATTTTTTAAACATAGTGAGGTAAAGCGTAGGGTATTGTCTATTTTCCATCTTTCAGTTCCTGCAGTAGATATAAACCCTCCATGTTTCAGCAGAATCCTCCTATTTGATGACCTATTATCAGTTGCTATGGGCAGAGAACCCGTTCTTTAAACGGTGCTGGAGCCCGTTGTCCGGTGCCGCTGCCCGAGACGCCGCCGCGAGAAAGATGAGGATGATGCAGAACAACGGCAGTCGGCCGACACCTGGTCCCGGGGCGCGACGCCAGACTACATGATCGTCACCGTCAACCTCTTAAATCCAACATTCGTGTTTCTCAGCATATCTATTAAACAACAAAAAAAAAAGGGACAAAAGTGTTGTAAAACTCTCCACCGGCGCTTACCTAATGGAGTTACTTTTTTTTTTTTTTCCCCCTCCCCTTGCCAGTTTCATCAAAACCAATCTGTTTCAAAACTCATCCGCCACCGGTGAAAAATTTGTTTGTTGACTGTTGGCAAATTCTTATCGTGTTAAAAAATGGCTTTTAAAAAAAAAAAAAAAGACCCATGAAACCTGCATTCTACAGAAGAGTGATGCAATTGTGAGGGGAAAGAGTTTGATGCTACAAAATAATGAGTGGAAATATGCATGTTGGCAACTCCAACTAATTAGCGTGGAACATGAGGATTATGAGTGATATAAAATGCATTAGGTGCCAGCAGAGTAATTTGTGATGTAAGACAGTGTGCAACTTTAAGGCCTGCCTGTTGGGACCTGGCGGGGGGAATAAATGGAATTCGTGTTTGCATACATTACCGTTGTAAAGTTTTAACAGCAGAGTGCTGAGCTGATTACACATTGGCTGCTACAGGAGTGCAGCCATTAGCATTGTTCTGCAGCTGTCAGAAACTCTTATCCAAAAGCCAGGACACAAGCGCGTACTCGTGCAATCGGGCCCCGGAGAGAGCCATAGCCAACCCTATTACTGTCTAGCGCAGGTCATTGAATGTCCCGCGCAAGGCTTTAATTTCTTGGCCTTGAAAGATGGTTGTGATCAATAAACTGTCACCTGGTCATTTAGGGGCGAAGAAGGATCTGAATGTGAGAGGCGGGGGGTTGGCGGTGGTGGTCGTTCCCCCCCTCCCCCCCTCGCCGTCTCCGATGCCGTTTGATGGCGCCGTGAAATATTCAGTGAGAAATGGATTCTCAATCCATGTTATTTGTATGAAGCAGCAGATGAAGTCCGCGATGGCTGCGACCTTGTGTCACGCTCAACCCCACCCTCTCCGACACGGATTATCCTTTCCCTTTTTTTTTTTTTTTTTGTGAACTATGCCCAACCTGAGGATTTACCGCGGGAGCAATGTGTAATTGTGCATATAATGTCAAGGACTGTTGTCAGTATCCATACATCATGCCTGCATATGGTATACATGGCTATGTTAAATATGAATGCCGCCATGAAATAAACATGACCATGCAAAAGCCCGTGGCTGGGAGGAGCGGTCAGAAAACCCGCAGCCGGAAATTCACGTGCGGACGAATCCCTTCAGGGCAGCGCGCGTGCACGTTCCTCCCCCTTTTTCCCTCAAATATCAGCCCGCATTGTCGTGCAGAGGAGCTGCTTGAGCAAACAAAGCGAGACCAAGCCTCCGCACGAATCTCAGCCGTGCATCGGTATACTTGCACGCACACGCGCATTCTCCCGCTCTGCGTTTGTGCGGTGGGAGAATATGTCAAAATAGTCGCGCAGCTGTGTTGTGTTTGTTCCCGATTACGCCGTAGAATTAACTACGAGGTCCGGGAGTTTTCCGTGCGTCGGCGGTCGGCCGCAGATAATACATTCAAGCGCGATCAATGGCGGTGGAAGTCGCTGTCTTGTTTGATGTATGGTCGGCCCGATCAGGAAATCCTTCGCTCGGAAGCCCGTTCGGAGCGATGTGATTGGATAAACACGTTTTACCTTTTATCCAATCACGGCGTAGCCGGGTTACGACTAAACCGCAATGCACAACAATATCCCTTTTTTTATTGTTGCTGATCAACTTGCTAGAAATCAAATTTCCATTTTTTTTTTTTTTTTTTTTTAAAGGAAAACAAGCAATCATGACATCCTTGGAATGACTTAGTCGGGTTGAAAATAAGACGGCGCAGTGGGAAATGCTGTTGCAATCTGTGAAATACTTCGACTCTATGAGGCCGGTTGTGTTTTTTGACCTTCAAAACCACCGGATCCATTCCGGCAACGACCCTTAACCGACAGCAGACCGCAATCCACTCCGAGCTAATATGAGCGGACAGTCGGTGTGGGTGAGGGCACCTGAGCGGGATTACATCCCTGCAGCCACGTTTACCATCCCAGAATATGTTTTTTCATCCACAGCTGGTTCTGCTCTTCACACGCACATGAGTGCTCCCCCGCTCCTACAAGAGGGGGAAAACGTGAGCGTGTCGCACATCCTCTCTCCTGGAGCGGGGGTGGGGTGGGGTGGGGGGGTCGGGGGAGGTCGTTTCCCAGCTCAGGCCGGAGCTTCGCCGCGCGGGTCACGGACGCCCGGGGTAGAAAGGGTTAACTTATGAAGGCGGAGACAAGCCGCGCACGCGCCTGTGTGAGTGTTTGCGGGGAGAGGGTTCCCTATTATCAGGGGATGAGAGTGCTAATAAAACACAGGAGCTGCCGAGGTCCAGAGGTCAGATGCACATGTAATGAATGGAGAAATTTAACTCATCCAATTATAGGGAGCCGAGGCAAAAATCCATACTGTTACTCTGGGCAGAGAGCCCAAATGCAAAACTAATAATGTCAGGCAAAGCCCCCCCCCCGCCCCCCCCGCTTTGTGTGATGTGAGCGTGCATGTGTGCATGTGCCCGTGTGTGTGTGTGTGTGTGTGTGCGCGCGATCAACATTTGCAAGTGCGAGGCAAAAAAATAGTACTGAGGGACGCCGGGGCCAGAGGTGAAGACGAGTCGAAACTCACAGCACGGCAACGGGACGGGGAGCGTTTTCGGAGGGATTCGCTTCCGTCGTATCTTGGCTGCGGCGGGATGCGGTTTGCGGCGCTGACATCACGCTAATTCGGTTTGCGGCTATTGATCACTCCGTCCGCGGTTGACATCAATCATAAATTGAACGCGGGAATCAGATTCTAATCCAATCAGGGCGAAACGTCACCGATCATTATCTTTAGCGTCGGCTCCGAGCGCACATTCGGAACTCCGGCATGAATTGAGATGCGCGCAAACGTTTTGATTTAATGACCGCGCGGACCCGAAAAGGGTAAACCCGTTAATGAGGAGGCGCATCGACGGAACAAGCGGCGTGATGGTGACGTGATTACATCTATTTGTTCTGAAAAGAAAGAAAGGAGGGGCGGCTGAGAAGAAATAGAATTATAATCCTATCCTATGTTTTTTTTGTTGGTTTTTTTTTTTGCCATTTTTTGTTTTGATTTGTTTTTTCAAATTGGGAGCCGTGCCCCCCTCGGAGGCAAAAATCATTAGGCCTTATACATAACCATCGCTGCCACATTAAAATCACATTACACAACATCGATAATCATTGCATTCAATTACACACGGTAATAAATACCCGACGCCATCTCCAGTAAATCCATTAGCCTGGGAGACGCGCACGCTACATATGGATAAATGCAAACACAAAGGCTCCACTGTTTGGACCCCTGGGTTTCGCCCAGATTTCCCGGCCCAGCTGTCGGCGACACCGGTTTTGTTTATGTTCCCTGAATGGAGCAAAGCAGGAGTTTGAAGAGCGCGTGGCACATACCTCACGTCCAGGTATCGTTTAACGCCGTGCCATACTAGATTTCTGCTACATTGCACTTTACAGCTGGGGTCGATTTTCCGTCGGAGTTCGTTGGGCTTCCAGAGGGCTTCTGGAGTGACAGGGCCGGACGGGAAGCCGTCGGTGGTTAAAATTTCTTCTTATGTCTACTGTTGGACCTGAAAAACCGACGGACAATCCGAGAGCGACGTCTCACGTAAAGAAAATGTTTTATTGTTATCTGTTCTGGTTACATTCATTCAGTCATTCATTATCTGTCATTCATATGTCATATGGACACACAACCATTCACTTGCTCATTCATACGTCACACAGAGACTTGCAACCATTCACCCTCTCATTCACACGTCATGTAGACAAACAACTATTCACCCTCTCATTCATGCATCATATAGAGACAAATAACTATTCACTCTCTCATTCAAATTGCATAGAGACATGCAACCATTCAGCCTCTCATTCAGGTCATAGACATGCAATGATTCACCCTCACATTCACATGTAAAGGTCATTCACCCTCTCATTCACATGTCATATAGACGTACAACCGTTCACCCTCTCATTCATGCATCACATATAGACAAATAACTATTCGCCCTCTCATTCAAATTTAACACAGACATGCAACGATGGTCCCACTTATTCACGTCATGGACATGCAATCATTCACCCTCTCATTCATACATCGTATAGAGACAAACAATCATTCACCATCTCATACAAATTTCATAGAGACATGCAATCATTCACCATCTCATTCATACATCATATAGAGACAAATAATCATTCACCATCTCATACAAATTTCATAGAGACATGCAATCATTAACCCTCTCATTCACATGTAATATAGAGACAAACAATCATTCACCCACTTATTCACGTATCATATAGAGACATGCAATCATTCACCCTCTCATTCACATGTCATATATACATACAACCATTCACCCTCTCATTCATGCATCATATAGAGACAAATAACTATTCACTCTCTCAACCAAATTTCATAGAGACATGCAATCATTCAGCCTCTCATTCACATGTAATATAGAGACAAACAATCATTCACCCTCTCATTCACATGTCATATATACATACAACCGTTCACCCTCTCATTCATACATCATATAGAGACATGCAACCATTCACCCAGTCATTTGCATGTCAAGGTCACAGAGGCGTGCAAACATTCACCGTCTCATTCATGTCGGGCTGATGAATGGCTGAGGGGCTAACCCCTGCGCCGCCATGTTTCTGGTTTTAGTGTTTCATAATTCGTCCTTCCTCTCCTCCTCTGGGCCGCTCCCTTCAGGGGTCACCACAGCCAATCATCTGCCTCCATCTCAGCCTCTCCTCTGCATCCTAACTTCCCGTCCCCTTTTCCCTCCGTCCATAAATCTTCTCCGTTGTTCTTCTCGGCCTTCCTGCCCGGCAGCTCCAACCTCAGCCTGATCTTCCACCCCGCCTCCTCCGTCCACGTCCAAACCCGTCTCTGACTGACTTCATCTCCTGAACATCTAACATCTCCTGCGCCTCTGACCGTCTCATTTCCCGGCTCCGTCTTCTCCACCTTTCCTTTCATTCCCAATCAGTTGCTGTCCCGAGTTAAAGAAGCAGAGAGAATGTGTTGTTTTTCGTCAGAGTATTAACTCAACCTTTTTATTTTCCGTCCCTGCAACCGCGTTAAATCGGTTGGGTTCCAGAAACACACACACACACACACACACACACACACACACACACTCTGACTGTGAGCCTTTTATTTTCATATCTCCTTCCCTGATCCACTCAATATTCTCCCTCCGCCCCCTCACCTTTGCAAAGCTCATCCTCCCTCGCGCCACCTCTCCTTCCCTTCCTCCCTTTTACTTGATGGCAGCCTCACTTGTAATTAACTGTTATGTGGGGGATTGATTGCGGACAGCTTAGCATTGACCAGCTTCATTATGGAGTCCCTTCAAAGTGGGATTCCGGTCCTGCCAATACTCGTGAGTTTATTTCAGTGAGGGGATCAATAGCCGGCGCATTAAAAGCTTTATTTGGGCTTTGTCCGCCCCTGGAGTACCTTTGCCCTGGGTGCTCGCTGGATCTCCCTGGTACCGGCGATATAGCTGCTTCGACCTTTCCGGGGTCAGAAATGCGTTCCTTGGCTGAGGTGTGGACCACATGTACCCGTTTGTCCGCGTCAGCGCCGCATTCAAGGAGGGTCGGATGAAGGAAAAGAAGGCGGTTGGTGCCTCCACCTCACAGCAACACTCCACGATCGTCCCTGCAGGTTCTCCGGGGTTCTCCGGGTTCCTCCCACAGTCCAAATCATGCGGTGGGTTCGACTGGTGACTCCCGATCGCCCAGATGTGTGAATGGTTGTGTTTTTATACGTTGTGCGAACGACAGAGTGAGAAGTCGGCCGTCCCTGTACGTCAGAGGAGGTCCTCCGGGTCGTCCAGGTCACGGGGAATTCTCGTCGAAATCTTCTTGTCGTGGGAACTGGACTTGAATCACTGCGCTTTGAGACGTTTCACCCCCCTCATCCCGGAGGCTTCTTCGGTTCTGAACCGATGAAGACATGTCTCGATGTGATGTGTGAATGAGAGGGTGAATGTTTTTTTCTTTGAATGAAAGAGTGGACGCTCGAATGACTCTTTGTCTCTGCATGACGCGTGAACGTTGTCCGTCTCTGTGTGACTCGTGAATGAGAGGGTGAATGACTGACCTGTGAACGATAGATGATGAATGAATGAGTGAAACCAGAACAAATCACAGTGAAACTGACAACAATGACTGAATGACGTATGAATGAGAGGGTGAATAGTTGGATCTCTCTGTGTGATGTATGAATGAGGGAATGAATTTTTTCTCTCTTTGACATTCGAATGAAAGAGTGAACGCTTGAACGTCCCTGCATGACGCGTGAATGAGAGGGTGAACGATCGTATATTTATATGATCTGTGAACGATAGATGATGAATGAATGAAACCAGAAAAAAAACAACAGTGAAACTGACGATGACAATGGCTGAATGACGTATGAATGAGAGGGGGAATAGTTGTGCGTCTCTGTCGGGTTTGTGAAGGAGAAAGTGATTGTGTTTTCTAGTTGACTTGTGAATAAGACACTTGAATGTCATTGTGGGACGTCTTGATGAGCGGGTGAATGTTCGCACGTCTCCATGTGACATGTGAATGAATGAGTGAATGGTCGCATGACCGGACGCCGGCCCTCTCGGCCAATGACAGCCCAGATGGACTCCAGCCTCCCAGCATCCCCCAGTGCAGGATCAGCAGAACGGATAATGAACAAATGGATATAATTCATGCATCTGTTGCATTTAGGGACAAAGATGGTATTTCCCTGCAGAGCGGGCTGTTGGTTTGGTCCGGGGAGAACACATGCAGTTCAATAGCGGCGACCTCTTCGTTGCCTCTCCAATGTGCAGATATGGATTTCCTTCCAGAAGATAAATGTCGGTGTCAGGGTTTAATGTAGTTTTGAGTATTTCGAGAAAATCCGTTTTTTTCTTTTTTTGTTTGTTTGCGGTTTTTCTAATGCAGGTACGGGATACGCCCTTTTTCATATTCGGAAAAAAAAAAAACCAAACAAAACAAAAGCAAACAAACTTCCGGAAAAAGGGTTAAAAGGGCACGCGGGGGAGCGAGGTGATGATGATCGATTTCCGCGCCCGGAAAATGGCAAGCTTGGCTTTTGCTTATTGCAAATTAAAACCGTGGCGTCGTGTTTATTCCTCTCTCTGCTCTGAGAGGCGGTGTGTAATACGGCATTAAGATGCCGTTTGTTGGCGCTTACATAGCAGATAGTTGCTGAAGAGCATCGGGGCGGTGTGTGTGTGTGCGTGTGCGTGTCTGTGTGTGTGTGTGTGTTGTGTGTGTGTGTGTGTGTGTGTGTGTGGGGGCGTGCTGGCGACGTGCTTGACTTTGTTTTCAGGGATCTTC
>CAAKHD010008622.1:59278-71947 GCA_901007705.1 Fistularia tabacaria | reverse complement strand
TGTGTGTGTGTGTGTGTGTGTGTGTGTGTGTGTGTGTGTGTGTGTGTGTGTGTGTGTGTGTTGGGAGGCTGCCGGCTCCTAAACGACATTCTTTAAATTCCCTGTAAACAAGAGGAAAAAAAAAAAGGGAGAGAAATGAGATGTATGGGGAGGGGGGGGGGCGAACACACATGTAAACAATACACTTACGCACGCACGTTCACACACAAACAGGAAGGACGGAAAAAGGTCAAAGTTTAAATGCGAAATACATCAAACACACGGGAACACGCACACACACACACACAAAAATGAGGCTAAATACACTGGGAGAGGTTGCAACTAAAAGGTGGTGGTGGATGACACACACACACAACACACACACAAACACATATTCACACAAACGCACCCACACCCACGTGTTGATGTGCCAATGAAAATGCAAAATAACATCTGGCTGAGGTAAGTTCTGCCGCTCCCCCGCAGGAATGAGCGTTTTGGTAGAAAAAAAAAAGGGGAATCTATGGAAATGACTTAATTTGCATGAGAACAGATTAGTTTTCATGTCACACACACACACACACACACACACATGCAGACACACACAAACGCGCAGCCCTGGCACAATAGCCGAAGTCTAGTGCCATCCGTTTACTTTATATGTTACACTGCAAACAATGCTGCTTTGTTTGGTCCATTGTAATGTCGTCTGATTGCGAAAAATAAACACGCGCACGCACGCACACACACACACACACACACACACTTGGCGTGGATGAGTAATTGCCCTGACGCAGCGAGGGAGGATGTCCTGTTTGTTGCCTATTGTGGAGCTGTCAGTGGAGTCCTGTCACGCTGGGTTGCGGTGACAGCAGCTTGGCCCCTTCTCTTCGCACTCCGCCGTGTTTCGCCCTTGCGCTGCTCTCATGCACGCACACACACACACACACACACACACACACACACACACACACACACACACTGATGCCCGCAGTGAAATTAAGATGAACAGTAATGTAGCCAAATGTGAACTATTACTATGACTATTTACTCCCTCACATGATCCAAAAACATTGCCTAGCTCTTTGCTTTTAAGCCCCGCCCCCCGCCACCCCTGCCGCCGCCACCTCCACCTCCACCTCCATATGTCAACGATAAATCCTGCAAGAGTGACGAGCTTCAACGGGGGCCTCGAGTATTTACTGCCTGCAAACGTTAACCTGCTGCAGCATTGGCGGGAGGGTGTGAGATGTAGAAAACGGCGAGCTTGGAACGCTGAGACGACGATGCACGTCTGGTCTGGGGGGGGAGGGGGGAGGGCAAGACTGACCACATGCACGCACCCGCGCACGCCCTGGGGGGGAATAGCAGTAGCAGGAGTGTTGTAAACTCACACACACACCCACACAAACACACAGCTGCTGCTGCTGCAGCCGCAGAAATGGCCCAATAAAGACGGCGTTTTAATGAACCAAAATGGCCGCCCACGGGTTCGAGCGTGTCTGAGGAAAGACTGAGTTAATTCCCAAAGACACAAAGGGACTCTGTCTCGGGACGTTTCTCGTCAAGACGTGCGTCTTTTGTTTCATCTTCGCCGGCAGCTTGACGGCGCGACAATGAGACGTTCCCGACGGCGGGAAGCATTGTCGGACACGTCATGTCGACCGACGTGGGCTGGATTACTTGCACAGTAGCAACATGCTAACATTAGCGTCGCTGGTTTAACGCGGGGTGAAACGGCCGCTAGGTTCTATCCGAGACAGGTATTTTGTGGGGGGATTCTTCAACAATACGAACGCGGCGAGCTGGACGTCACCTGGAGGTAAACAAAATGTGCTCGGCGGGGAGAAGGGAATGTTCTGGACTTGGCTTTCTGGACGACCCGCCGGTGTTCTCATCCTCGGATAACTCAAGACAGCCGCGCATCTTCTCTGTCGGAGCCGGGCGCTCCGCAACGAGGGGGCAGCTTTTTACTCTCTTTCTCTCTTTGCGCAAACGCAATTTGTCCGTTGACGTGATTAAGTCTGGATGCGGCTGGTTAAAGGGAGCCAATCAAGCGTCTCTTTGTTCGTCGACGAGCGGCCCCAGACTCAAAGATCTGCTGACTTTAAACCACCTCAGATCATGTGTTAAGTATTAAATGGTGAAGTATCCGACGGCGACGGCGGGGGGGGGGGCTGCGCCGGTCGATGTAACCCGATGAACCCAAAGCATCGCTGTCACTATCAGGGGACGGGAACGGCCGATGACGAAGCTCCTTTGGAGGTTCACTGACGGATAGCGGGGTTCTTTTAAACCGCTGTGGTGTTGAAATGTAAAAATTGTTTTAGTCGTCATTTTAGTTGCTTTTTTTTGGCTCTATTTTATCTTCGAATATATTGGGAGTAAAGCTGACCAGGTGTGGTAGCTGGAAGCGGAGGGAAAACACCCAGAGCTTAAATTATTCTGTCTCTTTGCTGACATCGGCGGCGTAATTTATCGGCGGATGTTACGTAAGCGGCCTGAGCTCTTCTTGCTCGCCGGCGTTGGAAATGAACCACCGACACCGAAACAGGAAACCGGCTTTCCAGCTCGACGCAGGAGGAATTAAAGGATTTCACTGATGCGTCGCCGTGTTTGTTTGTTTGTTTTCCAGCCATGCAGGGGCTGGAGCTTCGCCGGCGTCCAACAGATATGTGACATTTTCTCAAAGCGCCTGAAACCCGGATCGCCAACTCGGTTCGGGGGCGTAAATAAACATTAATTTACTGTCTGTGACACACACACACACACACACACACATACACACACACACACACAGGCCACCGTTACGCTTGCACTAGCCCAGTTTCTCGGGGAAACCGGTGTTTACAAGCAGCACTTTGTTTCCAGACCGGGTAAAGTTATCCGCCCCTATGATGTCATGTGGATGCGCTAGCCTGGACGTATATTTGTGTGTGTGTGTGTGTGTGTGTTAGATCGAAAAACATGTACGTCTTTGTTTAATCAGAGACAGGGATTTAAAAAAAAAAAAAAAAAAGAAGCCCTGGAATTTGAAATAAACCCCCCCCCCGCCCTGCTCATCCCTGAGGTTTGTCTGCTTGTTTTGCGGTAAACTCTCTGTGACAAAAGCTGTTGGCTGGAACTGTGTGTGTGTGTGTGTGTGTGTGTGTGTGTGTGTGTGTGAGAGACTCAATGGGACTTGACGGTGAGCAGAGTTTAATGCAGGGAGACGCCGAGTTTGTGTGTGTATTTGTGGGAGATGGACAGAAAACAGCTGTGTCTGATTGGAAAAAGGGGTTAAAAAACAACAACATGGGGGTAAAAGGGTGATTGGAAGGAGGTCACGGCCCAAAGCTTTATAAAGTTTCAATAAATCAATCCAATAAATACATTTCTGGTTGTGTTTCTCCGTCCTTTTCAGGAAAACAGGAGGGATCTGACAAACAAGAGGGGAGTGAGATGGGATGCAGGAGCCAGATGCACGTTTTTTTTTTTTTCCCTTTTTCCCAGGTTTTCTCCATCTTTGGCCCGTCTGTAACTCATTCCTCCTCCCTTTTTATTCCCTCCGCCGGTCGGTTCACCCGGCCGTTCCCTTCGTCTCCCCTAATAAAAGCCGTATGAGTGCAAAGCGCCGATGCTTTCCTTCTCCTCCGGCCGCCGCGATTTAATGCGAGCCAACCGACCAAATGAATTTCTGCAAATACACCCCCTCCCCTGATTCGACATGAGCCCGAGGCTTCTCTGGACATTCGGACGAAACGCTCTGACATCCAGGGCGAAGACTTTTTGAAATTCTTTCAATTTCTCCATGCGTAAGACGTGATCTTGAGGCCGGTGAGATCGATGCCGCCGGAGAAAAATCAGAATTATGTTGGGACGCTGTGGGCAGACGGAGTTTTGGGCAGTTCAGTCAACGCTTTTCTGAAGATGCCACACACTCAGCATGGTGTCGAACCTTGACTTGCGAGCGCATCCACTTTCATGTTTTCCGATGTACGATCTGTCGCTCGGTCGATTTTTTATTTTTATTTTTGGAGATACGAGCCGAGATCTGAGCTGGGAGCGGGCGGGATGAGCGTTTGATCCCCGAATTGGCCGCCGCTGTCTGCGAAGTGGTGTTTGAAAAAGAGCCCGACGCGCCACCCGACGCTAGCTAGCCCAGCGGAGATCATGGAAAAGCATGAGCGACGCGGGCGTGTTGTGGACTCGTCAATGAGGAGACGGAGAAGGCTTTGCCGGTGAGATGCGGTGACATTTACGGGGATTTGGTGCGGCAGACGGCGGGAACGTCAACAGACGAGGCATCGGAAGGGTCAGTGAAAAGCCGGTCAGGGACGGATCATTTTAAAAAGAGGAGCGGCATTCACTCCGTCGCTAAATTAAGTTTAGCGATAAACTGTAGCAAAGTGTTCATTTACACATAGTAGCATTAATCGTGTAGCCACAGAGTTCAGTTAAGCAATACAGAACTAAATGAGAAAGTATGACTATTTTTTGTACATTATTTGTTATTTATGAAGTACTTTTTTCTTATATAAAAACACAAAGCCGGGGGGCTGGAATGGACTAATAGTGTTTCAATTCATTTCAGTGGGGAAATTGAATCTGACATATGAGAAATTGGGTTACAAGCTTGGTCACGGGGCAAGTTAAACTCCTAAGTCAAGGTATTTCTGTATATAGGAACTGCTGACATGTACTATGATGTAATGGACGACTTGTGACAGCGGGAGGGAGGGAAGTTTTCGGTTCATTTCAATGGGGAAATTTAATTTGACGTACGAGCAAATTGAGTTTTGTGCTCGCTTGGAGAGCCAATTAAACTCGTAGGTCGAGGTATTACTCTGTTAGCACGAAGACCCGACACTTTGTCAGTACTTCATATACAAAAGTGCAAAACAAGGGTTTAATTCCTCCAGACTTTGGCCAAATAAGCTGGGACAGGGCTTTTGTTCATGTGAATTTTAACAGGGCGAAACTTGGGCGTTAGCATCGCAGGTTTGTTTCCCCTTCACTGTAACACCCAAAGTGTGATATTTGACTAACGGGTGGCAGGGTGAGTTGGCGTGTGTGTTCTGTGTGCAGATCCAGGGGCACGTGTGGCGTTCTGCTCCAGAGGTGAACCCAAAACCCTCCGCGCCATCTTCCTGCCCCCGCCGCCGCCGTCGACCCAGACGCTCGACTCTTTCGCCGACGTTTCACCCCCGCCGGGGGGATTTTCTTTTCCCCCGGGTGCTGCGGGCTGTCGGCGCCCGAGACCGGACGCCCACCCCGACAGCCGCCGACTTTCTCTCGCAAATGAACGCGCACACAAACACGCAGCTAAGAGGCAAACATATGCGAAATGGGGATTTAAAAAAAAAACAAAACCCACATGTGTCGGAGGTTGCGGGTCGGCGTCAACAAAGGGATGTTAAGAGCCACGAGATACTCGTGGGGGAGGGGAGGGGGAAACAAGACGCACTTTCATCCGCGAAACCCGACTTATAGAAACAAGGACAGACACATGAAAGGAATCCGTGCAGAGACAAAAAGGCTGTGTGCGAGCGAGAGTTCAGGAGGACAGACAAACAGACACACACACACACACACACACACACACAGCTGTTTATCTTTCGCGCGCCCTCGTCAGCGCAACACCTGTTTTCGTCCGAAACAGGCCGTTTCACACACCTTTGATGGCGCCGATGACCCGGTCCAGGTGTTTGGTGTCGTTGCGGTCTGGCCGGCAGCTCGGGCTGATCTCCAGGGAGTAGTCGGGCCCGTACTCTGTGAAGAACTAAAACGGGAGGGAGAGACATCACATTGCGACAATTATTATTGCAACTCCTGAATTTGTGGACTTTTTGGGGCGGGCGGGGGTGAGGGGATCGTGGGGGGGGGGTGGGTGGGGAGGGGCGACCTCCTCGTCTCCCCCGCTCGCCGCCACGCTTTCATCTCTAACATCTGCGTGCGGCCGAAACGCCAAAGTACACTCTCTGCGCTTTGTCTGTGTGCGTGTGTGAAGACCACAGCCTCCTTTCCTGGAAATGTGAAGGAGAAGCGGACGGGCGTCTGATATCGATGGCATCGGGGGAAAAAAAAAAAAAAAAAAAACAAAAGGCAAAAAAAAAAAGAAAAAAACACGTGCGGAAACGGAGACTTGGAACCAGACTCGGACTCGGAGCGAGATGGGCCGAGGTGATTTCAGCAAATACCGGAGGCCGCTGGCATCGGAGCCAGCCGGCGTGAAAACACAGCGAGCGGGTTCAACTAGAAGTGAAAAGCCGAAGAGCGTCAGCGGAGGGTTGGGGAGGGGAAGCATTCCAGGGAATTTGCCGGGGCCGTGACTCAATGCCATGGGAGCAAAACAAACTCGGGAGGCCGGCTTTTTGACCACAAGTGCGTCAGTCCGATGGCGACGGCTGTTGTTGAAGCCTTGGACTCCGGAGAGTCAGCAGCGGAGCGCCGGCGAGCTCGCCAAGGCGACCGAGGCAAAAGAAAAAAAAAAAAAAAAAAGGTCTGCGAGTACGCGATATGCCGGCAGGTGAGCGGCGGAGGCGATCCCTGGCCAATCACTCAGACTTCTGATATCGCCCCGCTTCGGCCTAAGAGCCGATGTTCAGGGAGGTTTCTGCTGTTGGGAAATAAAATAATAAATACTAAACCCGAGGGGCAGCTCTCTTTGGGCGAATCGTGCCTGTCTCGGCACCGGTTGCTAGGCGACAAAGCGGGATTTAAAAAAAAAAAAAAAAAAGTCACTTCTGAGCACCGCTGGGATCGGGGATGCGTCCAGCAATCAGCGGAAAAGGAGAAGACGGCGCGGGTTTTTGTGAAAAGTTCCCGCAGCGCTCGTCCCGCCGATGCCTTGATTCCAAAGCCGTGTCACGCAGTTTCGGGGAAACTTTGACGCGGCCCAGATGACTCTTCTCCCCTTCGTTTCTCCAGATCTTCACGCTCGGCCGGGCGGAGCAGAACACATGAGCGGCGTTTGAGGGCGGAGCGCGTCCTCACCGACGGGGGCTTCGGGCAGTCGGCCGAATTCTTCCGAGACAAACGCTGGTTTGTGCGGCTTCGCCGATTCGCGTCTGCGACTCGTCAAGAAAGCGGTATCTTGAGACGGACGGTTTCTTCCACAAATCTCGAGCCTGTGCACGTTTTTCCTGAACGTCAATACCACGTGAGAAGACGATTAATATAAAAAGAAGGTTCTTTTTGATTCTCTATTCAGTGTTCTGTTGAAATGATGATGAAACTTTTTCAAATCCTAAAACACATTGCCTTAAATTACGTTAGTGGACGATCGGGGCTTAATTCTCCCGGTGCAGCGGGCCTCGAACTGTTTGGCGAAGTGTGTGTGTGTGAGTGGGCCAACATCCCATCATGATTTCTCCGCTGATGATGCAGTCACGTTCAAGACAGGGACGCTTGCCCTTTGATTGAGACTCTTCGGCGGATCAGACCGAGGTAATTAGAGACGACTTCAGAGGGTCTGTTGGCAAAGCAGAGATGGACGCTCACACACACACGGACACACACACACACACACGCACACACACATACGTACGGAATCACGCACACAGTATTCTTATGTTTACTTGAAACACAAAGACCACTCTGTCTCTGTTTAATAGCTTTTGTGTGTGTCAACGACACGGTGCTAGCATGTATAGCAAATGTCGATGTGTGTCCTTTAATCCCGTCTCCTGCCTTTGTGTGTGTGTGTGTGTGTGTGTGTGTGTGTGCGCGTGCGTCCGCTGATAAATGCATGCAGACGCGGGGCAAAACCTCGTCTCCCCTTTGTTTGTGTCTGTTTCCAATTAGCCGCGATGAGTTTCGGTGTCTTACCTCCGGTCTCAGCTGAGTTCAGCATGAGAGTGGTTACTTAACACACCAGCAGACGGGACATGGACATGGACACACACACACACACACACACAAATGCACTTAATGTATTCCCATGAACCCGGTGCTCTGTCTCCTGCTGTCCAGAAACACACACACCAATCACACACAGTCTCCTGCTGGCTGCTTGTTTGGCTTGGACGGCCGTGGAGGAGAGCGAAGCAGAGAGAGAGACCGCTGAATTAAACACAACACTCATTTTCCTATAATATTCAAAACCCTTTCGCTTCTCGGCCCGCAAGGACAAGGGAAGAAGAAAAGCAGGTGAGACGAGGGGAAGTCAGGAAAGGGTCACGTGACGCGGCGACTCCGCGTCACCTGGACAAGGTCAGGAATACTGAAAAAAAAATAGCCGTCGGAGATATCGAGAGCTGGGCTTATTTAGCGTCCTTAACACGGATACCCCCTGCCCATCAATCACTCGGGGGGGAAAAGCCGGCCTTGCCCGCAAGAACACACTCCGCGGCTGCGATTTGGCACATGTAGCTGCCGTTTTTTTTTCACCCTGCTACCATAAAATATGACAGGGAAAAAACATTGAGCTTTTACCGGGAGGGGGAGATTGTTGTCGCGATGTGTTCACAGGCCTGTCGGGAAGAGCGGCGAATCGTGAGTTTTCCCTGATCGCGCGTTATACAGCGCAGGGTTAGAAACCGTGAACCGCAAAACAGGCTTTGCTTCAGTTTGGCTTTGCCGAGCTGCTGCCGCCGCCGGTTATTTAGGTGGAAAAAAGGAGGCTGCACGAGGAGGAAATATGTAACTGGAAGTTAATACTCTTTTAATAACAAGTTCTGAACGAATAGTTTCGAGGCTTGTTTTCATCCAGCGTGGGTTACTGCAGAATAATGACACAAAACACTGGAACCCGAGAACCCGACGCACCTGCTGACCCCGCGGATGAAGGCGACGAGCGGGTTGCTCGGGCGCCGTCTGCGGCTTCTATCGGGGCCTGATGAATTTATCAAAACAATGACGTGCTAAAAATGTTTCTTTCGATGTTATATATGCTCATATATTGTTTGGCGCCTCTACTTACGAGCGTATCAACTTGCGAGTTTCCTGAGATAAGACCCATCGTTCAGTCGATTTTTTGCGACACGCGCCGAGATCCGCGTTGGCTCACTTTGCCGCCGCTGTCCGTGGAGAGATGTTTTAAAAACAGTCGGACGCGCTGCCCGCCACTTGCTAGCCCAGAGAAAATCATGGAAAAACATGAGCAAGGTGTGAAAGTTGTGGACTCGTTCATAAAGAGATGGAAAAGAGATGGAGAGGTTGTTTACCGTGACGGAGGGCGTTGTCTGCGAGAAGGGGACGGTCTGATCATTTTAAAAACAGGAGCGGTATTCACTCTGTCGCTAAATGAAGTTTAGCTCTTAAGTGTAGCATAGAGTACAAGTTACAACTAGCAACACATTGTAGCTTTAAATGTGTTGCAAGTCAGTTCAGCGATACAACACCAAACTCCCACAGCCTCCTCCGCTGCCGCTGGCATCTTTGTCCGATCCTCAAGGTAAATACGCTGAATTATACCGCCTTATTTCTTTATATTCTTTTTTTAATCACGTGTTTTTAATTTTTATCAATGATTTGTTATTTATAAAGTACATTTTCTTTTATAAAACACGTAACAAGGCCGGGGGGCTGGAATGGATTGATAGCGTTTCAATTCATTTCAGTGGGGAAATTGAATTTGATATACGAGCGAATTAAGTTATGAGCTCAGTCACGGAGCGAGTTCAACTCCCCAGTCAAGGTATTTCTGTATCTAGTAACTGCTAGCATGTACTATGAAGTACTGGACGACAATGAGTTCTTGTCCTGTTAGTGAAAACCATAACAGCAGGAGGGAGGGACGCCGCATCAGATAAAAAGAGGTAATAAAATCCAATGATAACACAAATTAAGGGCTGCAAAGATAAATGGCTGCGGTGTTCGAAGTACTAGCTGTACTTGTCCCAGAGCGATGATAGCAGTTGTAGTAACTGAAATACAGCATTCATGATTCATGGTGTTTAGACAGCCTCGGACACATCTGTACACATGCAATTACTTTTATATTTATGGTGACATAGCATAAAAATTGAGTGTTTGTGTGCACGTCTCCATCTGTCAGAAGCTGCGTGTGTGTGTGTGTGTTTGTGTGTGTGTGTGTGTGTGTTTGTGTGTGTGTGTGCGCGTCTGCGAGGGTGTTTGTTTTTACAGCCATCAGCAGGATCTCCAGCTATGAAGGATGAGCTGCACAGCAGAGGGGAAAACGTCCCGGAAAACAAACGGTCTCCGTCTGCTATCAAGCTGCTATCTAATAAATGTTTTCAACAAGGGCAGAGAAGGAAAAAAAAAAAAAAAAAAAAAAAAAAAAAGGCCCGGCAGCCAAATCGCGGTCACATAGCGCACGTACGCCCCCGTCCTCGTGTCCGAGCCCTCCAACAACGCAAACACCTCCAATGCAGCTTGCAATTCATCGCAAGTCAAATCAGACAAATGAGAAGACACGGGGATGAAGCCCAATTCAAACAAAGAGGTGGACGAGTTCACGCGAAGATATGTCGGCGCGGGAGCGGAAAAGCCCCGGATCACTCGGTCGGTCATTATTCTAAAAGCAAATAAGGCAAGTGAAAGGAGGAGAAAAATAATAAAACATTGAGATAAATTCTGGAATTGTGAGAGGTGTGAAGAGGAAGGGAGACTGCCTGAGGAGAGGCCCCGCGTCCCTCCGAGGAGATCCAGGCCTGAGCCTCAGAGCAGAAAATAAAAGAGGTGAAGGGGATTTAATTGGCAGGCAGTTCAAATGTTACAAATACCGGACTGGTGAGATTACGAAAACACTCCGTCTCGAGGGATAACGAGCGAGGGAAAAAAATAAAAAGGAACGTCGATCCGGCCTTGAACTGAAGCGGGACGGGAAACCTGACTTTTTCTGCGCCTCAATAATAGACAACGCTCCGGCCCACCGATAATGCAATTTTGCAAAACAGACAAATTTCCCAACGCGCACGCAAATCCCCGTCCCTGGTGACGCTTCCGGTGATTGAGCCCGCGACTGCGGGTGCCAATACATCACTGACGGCAGCGGGAGGCCGGGCGGGAAGTGTTCTAGAGACAGGAAAAAAAGGAAGAAGGAAGTAAAGAGGCGGTACGCTTCCCCCCCCGCTGCCAATCTGGGACAGAAACGTCCTCCCTTCCTGTGTGTGTCTGTCTCACACACACACACACACACACACAAATACACACACACACAAATTGGATTCGCTTGTGTTTTTGAGGGAGACAAAGGGTGACAATAAAGCGGTGGTTCAAGAAGAGTCAGCAAATCAGATTCCATAGATCTAAACAAGTCAACTCGACAGGGGTTTTACTGACACGGCGCCAAATCGCACACATTCAACACACAAACCCGACATTTCCCCGCAGGGAAGCGCTTGGCGACGGCGGCGAGGAAACGACTGCATCCGAGCTCAATGCGGCCGGCCTTCTGCCTCGACCGTGTGAGTAGAAAGAGAGAGAGGAGGCAAGCGAGATAGAACACAAGAGCGTGATGGAGACGAATGCTTGGGAGGGACACTCACAAATGATCCGTTACTGCTAATTGCAGTGGTGCTAACAAGCTAATTGCGGACTTGATACAATAATGTATTTAAAGGTACGACGGAGGACCTCCATAGATGATGGATAGCAGCTCAAATATTCAGAAAAGGAATGTGGTGGACGCCTGGCGAGAAAGGGAGAAAGCCTCTGCGGAGGCGGCGGCAAGATGAGTAGGGGGATGGGAAATGAATCTATATCAATTCAAACGTACAAATAAATACGACGCCCGCCGGACATGGTATCCAAACAGTGTCTCTGGGAAAACGGCGGCGTGTTCTGAAAGGGCATCAGAAGGCGGAGCAGCGCACACGCATGGGTTCAAATCTCCACGACTGGACAAAACCACCGTCGAAAAAAATATATTCTGCGCGGCCATGAGAAACATCTGCGGTGATGTTCCCATGGTGGGCCACCTCTGATTGGCCGGACCCTTTCTTTCAAAAGAGCTGAGCGCATACGAGCACTCCCCACGCCAACAACATCCACTTGTTGTGTCAGACATGCTTTTTTCAGTGGAATTCAGCGCAAGCAGGAAAGAGAGGGGCGACCCGGCGAGGGGCGGGGTACGGTGTGTGACAGAGAATATGAGCTGGATTCGACCCAGCAGCACTCCGCAGAACACGGTATGGGTGTTGGCCCGCAGGAAGTTTGGATCTGTGGTTTGTTTTTCAATCCGCGCCGCCAGGAGGAACTGGGCTGCTGGGAAAAAAGGCCGGGAGCGGAATTAGCGGGACGGAGGGCGAGTTACCGAGGAGACGGAGATGTGCGAGTCAGCGCGTTGAGCCCTTCCTTCCCTGCCAGCGAATTCTTTTACATTCTCTCGCTCCAGTGCAGAACATGCCACACAACTATGAGGACTTTTTTTTTTTTTTAATAGTTTACAAAATGCACCCTTTTCCAGTCGGCGAGTGTGACAGCAATTTAGCATCTTTATTGATACCGCATCTGCCGGGAGGTGAAAGCCGACGGCTTCTCCGAGTGGCAATTACGCCGAGGGCGCAGCCATCTCAGGCTGGAAGGATATAATCCTCAGAAAGCGCCGGCTTTTCAAATGCGAAGCGGCACTTTCATTCCTCCTGAGCGCTTCCCGCGCTAATTAGCAATCTGAGCTGACAGGTGCGATCACCTGACGCCGTTTGAAGGTTTTTCTCTCCCTCCACTCCGCTCTTTTTTATTTTTTTTCCTAATTACTCCCCCCCCCCCCCCCCCCCCCCCCCCCCCCCCCCCCCCCCCGCTCCG
>CAAKHD010008622.1:15145-45991 GCA_901007705.1 Fistularia tabacaria | reverse complement strand
CCCCCACACCCCCCCCCCCCCCCCCCCCCCTCCCGGGAGACTGGACATGATGCGTTCACTGTCCCGGATTTAACGGAATCCGCGTTGCCAAAACTAAGCCCACCACCACCCTGCGACACTCGAAGCGGGACCGCTAAGTTTTCACCATGAGAAGCAGGAGCAACTCGGGCGTGAAACTGGACAACTATGCCCGGATGGTCCAGCAAACCATCTTGCGGCACCAGGTGAGTGGGAGATTCACGCGACGATCCGAGTGGGTGCGGGTGAAAGTGTGCGGGAGTGGCGTGGCGCCCCGCAGGGGAGGTGTTAGCTTGGGCTCTCCGGGTTTGTATGCATGGAGTTCAATTGCGCAAGGCTGCGCGCTCTCAGTGCGCAAACTTTGCTTCTGATTGTGTGTGTGTGTGTGTGTGTGTGTGTGTGTGTGTGTGTGTGTGTGTGTGTGTGTTTTGTTAAGTTTCTTGAAAAACTTTCTAACCCGGCCGAGGTCAGTTGATCGTGATGCGTTGAGTTTGGAGGTTCACCCCGGATCCAGATATTGAGGAAACATCTCAAACTCAATCGCTTCCCTTCCTTTCTGCAAAGGTTTAATTTACTTTCACTTTTACCTAAACAAGTTTTTTAAAATCACTACAACTAGAAATCACCTTCTCCTCATTTCTTCCTCGCCGTTTTCACACCGTTTTGCAAATCGAGCGCTTCGGCCTCGCAGCCAGAAGGTCCCTTCTCGGGGTCCAACAGGGGGCCTTTCTGCGGGGAGTCTCCCATGTTTTCTCGCCCGTGTCGGCGTGGGTTTCCTCCGGCTTCTCCGGTTTCCTCCCACAGTCCAAAAACATGCAGGGGGTTCATTGGAGACCGGCTGCCTGGTGAATTATATCTCCGCATGTCTCCATGTGAGGCCCTGTGATGGATCCAGGCTGGCAAGGACAGCTGGGATCGGCTCCAGCACCCCCACGACCCTGACTGCAGGAGCATAATGGAGAAATGAATGACTACTGTTTGTATTTACAGTTTCCTCCAGGCGTTAGCTCCCCTCCGGATTTCATTTTCTCATCCTTGCTGCGTCTTGTTTTGTCTTGTTGTTACAATACAGCAGCATTTTTTTGATATCAATATGCGTTTTTTTGCGGGGGAGGAGGGGTAAAAGTTTACAATGAATATTTGAGTTGAGTTTGTTTGGTAAAAGGTGATGCAAAATGCACGTTTATCATTTCTCATCTCAAATCTGACTCCGCTGAAAATGCACTGCTGCGAGGAGAGCGGATGTTTGATCGTGGAGTCCCGGAGGGGGAAAAACTGCCCGCGATTGGGTCAAACCCGAAAATGCTTTTCTGTCGACTTAAGGAAGGCTTCTGATCGCTGTGTATTGGTTTGTGTGGGATCGGTATTCAGCCGTTCGGTTTGTGCTCTCCTGAGTGTGTCCTTCGGAAGATTACGCTTCAAACGGGCGGTCGGGATTGAGACTCGTGCCCTGATGAGGTCTAATGAGTCGACTGATCCCAGTGACATTTAGCCGCGAGCCTCCTGACATTTTCTTTTTCGCGACCTCGCCGTGGGGAGAGAGACCACTTCCGCGGTGTCTCAATCCGACTCCGGGAAATGTGTCGATTCCGCGGGGATGTTTTGGGAAAGACCGTCTCTCCGCCACGGCCTCTCTCAGTATCAGCCGTCGCGTTGCGTCATCCTCCTCGGTTTGCTTCTATCAACGCCCGACATGAGACGACCTCTGACCTCTGCGTGCTCCGCAGGACCCGGTGACGGGCCTCCTGCCGGGCAGCGGCGACCATCCGGACGCCTGGGTGCGAGACAACGTCTACTGCATCGTGTCGGTGTGGGGCCTCAGCCTGGCCTACAGGAAGAACGCCGACCGCGACGAGGACAAGGCCAAGGCCTACGAGCTGGAACAGGTCGTTTCGGGGGGCGTTGCTGGCTGAGTGTGTGTGTGTGTGTGTGTGTGTGTGTGTGTGTGTGTGTGTGTGTGTGTGTGTGCTCATGTTTCTTTCACTGTGTCTCACCTTGTCTTCAGAGTGTGGTGAAGCTCATGAGGGGGATCCTTCAGTGCATCATGAGGCAGGTATGTTGTCCCGGGTTTCTCCGTCTGGTCTCCGTCCAGCGCCGCCGATCCAGCTGTCCACTGATCACAATGTCTTGGTCTCCGTCTCCACGCGCCCACACCGCCTCCAGCTGGATAAGGTGGAGAAGTTCAAATACAGCAAGAGCACCTCCGACTCGCTCCACGCCAAGTACAACACCAGGACCTGCGCCCCCGTGGTGGGAGACGACGAGTGGGGTCACCTGCAGGTGGACGCGACCTCGCTCTTCCTGCTCTTCCTCGCCCAGATGACGGCATCCGGTGCGTATGAAACACAGCAAAGGGAAAACTGTTAAAGCTCCGCAAAACATGAGCAACTTGATAAGTGTGTGTGTGTGTGTGTGTGTGTGTGTGTGTGTCAGGCCTCCACATCGTTTACACCCAGGACGAGGTGGATGTCGTCCAGAACCTGATGTTTTACATCGAGGCAGCTTACAAAGTGGCCGTGAGTGTCAATTCCTCTCGGCACGCACCCACCTTTCCGTCCGTCTTTGGGAAAAAGAACAGCACACTCATGCTTTTATTTTTTTTTTCTCACAGGATTACGGGATGTGGGAACGTGGAGACAAAACCAACCAGGGCATCACTGAGATAAACGCCAGCTCGATCGGCACGGCGAAGGTTCAGAGACACTCTTCAAACACAGATGCACATCCACCGATGAATAGGACGGGTTAGGGCAGGGCCGTATATCAAGTATCGGGGTGTTTTTAACAGCACAACGGAAACAAAAATGAATTCTCCAGACCGCGGGTCTCGCTCTGGACCGGTCGCCAATCGATCGCAGAGACATCCTGTCCTTCTTATATCTGGGGAAATTTAGTTTCTCCAGTGATCCTGGCGTATGTTTTTGGACTTTGGGAGGTAAACCGGAGAACCCGGAGGAGGAGAGCCACGCCAACTCGACTCAGAAAAGGACCCGAGTCAGAAATCGAACCAGGGAGCTTCTTGCAGTGAGATGCTCACCACCGCGCCACTGCTAGCAAAAATACTACGGTCAAAAACCATCTAACCTGTTCGGAAAATGCTCTTAATTTTTAACATTTTCTTTTTTTTCCCCAACAACGTCTGGTTGGCTTGTCAATTAATTTGCTCGTCGTGATTGTTTTTCAAAATCTTGGACCAACACCACCCCCCGCCACATTAAAAAAATATATTAAGATGGTATTTAAAATCATTTAGAATCTGCAAAAAATCCCTTCAGAGACTCTTTTTTTAGACGTCTATAATAATAGAAATTGATTAGTTAATTAGAAATGAATTAATAATCATTCATTAGATTAATTAAAAATCAATTCATGATTGAAATTTACGGGCTTGTGTTCATCACCCTCCTCTTCTTCATGCTTGGGGCGCAGTTGGTTTATCCGGCAGAGGTGCAGGTATGAGTTGGTCCGGCTGCCGGGACCACAACTCGCCTCCACAGAAGCAGAACAGGTGCTCCATTAAAAATGTCTGGCAGGGTGCAAGGTGTCTCATCGCTGCGGCGGCCTTTACGCTGACCTTTACGTGCTCCGCACCCGGGGACAGCGGCCGAGAGCTGGCTTGTGTCTGCAGCCGCGTCAAACCCCTCTAAATGGAGACAAATAACAAATAATTGAAATGAAATTCCTGACTCGTCTCTGAAAAAGCAAACGGCCGTAGTCGTGTTTTTCCCAAAACCGAGACGCTTTGGTGACACTGAATGTTTCTGGCAGGGTTTTTCTGTGAAAATCACAAGAAAAGTACAATAGGTGAAAACTGACGTGATTCCTTGAGAAAAATCGCAGCGATGAAAATATTACATAGCGGCGTCTCAGAGCCTGACCGGAGGCTGTCCTTTGCCTGCAGGGCACACGAGGTATCAGGTTCTCTTTGGTCTCCCAAGAATGGCTTCCCGCTCCGAAATAACACGCGGGTTAATTTTAGCGACAGGAAAAAGACAGCGGGAAAAAACTTGAGAAAATAGGCGCCGCTGCAGGAACATTCCCTGCCTCATTATTCTTTGCAATTATCTGCAATTCTTCATAAATGTCAACAGTAGCTTTCTCATAGCCGTTAGCTTCCTGAGTAGTGTGAGGCGTAATACGTTTGTATGATTACAGATTCAATCAGGAGTGTATTGCAGACTTTCAGGAGGGATACAGAACATCGCTGACATTGACAAACTCCACTGTTTTGTCCTTGATGACGGAGATCTGCGACACAGTACTAACCCGTTTTATTGGGCGATTAAGAGGATTAAGAGTAGCGCATGACTGACACCTGACGCAGCGGGAACGACATTGCGCTACCTTTATTGGCTGATATTGAGGTCACGCGCTGAGTCATGTTAAGAATTCGTCCTGCTGGAAGAGATTTATCCTACACGTGTGTTCTGATCCATTATTATTAATAAGTTTGGGAAGGTTAATTTGATTAGTTGCTCAAATGCCTTATTATCACCACTTCTTTACCATCTCTGCTTACCCGAAGACACTTGAGTGGGAAGTATAACACACCGAAGTGTATTAATTCGGGGTTTGCTACTCTGAAGTAAGGTTCTAGAAGTTTGCTATGTGTCTAATGAAAAAAGAATAATCATCAGCTAATATATTTAGTCTATAAACTGTATTTTAAGTTTTCTCCCATTTGATGCAAAGCAACTGCTCAGCCAATCAGAGAGGCTTTTGCGTCCTAAAGCCGCGGCGTGTTTCGGATCTGCGGTTAAAAAAAACAATGCTGGTCAAACTGCTGTGTGTCCTCCAGGCAGCTCTGGAGGCGCTGGATGAACTCAACCTGTTCGGGGCGAAAGGAGGACCGGGGTCGGTCGTCCACGCCCTGGCTGACGACATACAACACTGCCAGGTGCGCGCGCGCGCGCACACACACACACGCTTACACACACATCACATTTGAATGTGCAAAGAAAGACACCGACTTACTCTGTTGACGACTGTAAATCTTGTCCTCCCTCAGTCCATCCTCACCTCCATGTTACCCAGAGCGTCCATATCGAAAGAGGTGGATGCCGGCGTGCTGGCCATCATCTCCTATCCCGCCTTCGCCGTGGAGGACATCGCGATCGTCAACATGACCAAGGAGGAGATCATCTCTAAACTGCAGGTGCAGACATGCGATTCACTGCACCGAAGTTCGCTGTTTGTCCAGCTCCCTTCGTCAGAGATATAGGTGACGTTAAGGCTGCAAGAAAAAAAAACATTCACGGAGAAAAATGTAGCGAAAACAAGATTAAATGTTGACTCCACTCACGCAGAATTTGCATTTATAGTTCATATATTTTGACAGTTGGGCCGACCAGAAGGCCGTTTAAATGCTAAAGTGAAAAAAAATCGGAATCAATTGAAGCACCGGAGCGCCTTACTTCAGCTCTCGTCTACGTATTCAGTGCCGTTTGTTGAGCGGTAAACAAACACTCGGTCACGAGACGGACAACGGGGGTAGAAAGTGTGAATGAAACCACGGCGACCCCAGGTGACATCAGACCCCTGTATCGTTCTCCGCCCAGGGTCGATATGGCTGCTGCAGGTTTCTCCGAGACGGACACAAGACGCCTAAAGAGGTAACCACGGCGATGTCTCTCGTGCTTCCTGTGGTGTGCGGGCAGATTGAGGATTGTGTATATTTTCGCCATGCATCTGCAATATCATGAACTGCTGAGCAAAACCAAAAAGAGCCTTTGTGACTCTTTCCGTCGGCTCTGATGCCAAGAAGCTTGAACACCAGACGCAGGCGCATTTCACGGGAAGCTAAATGAATGTCTGGTTGTTCTGCACGACCGGGTGTCACATCACGGTCATTGTTCCTCGGGGTGTTACGTAACAGTCGGTTGAAAAGGGTCATCTGGTTAATGGACCACGGAGAGAGCTCTGCACTTAAGTCTTTTGGAACAGGACAAAGAGGCCTCTCCTTTTTGACCGCGTTCCAACGTGCTATTCCGCAATTTGAAAGCACTTTCCGAAAGAACAAACTGTTGGTGTCCTACATAAAGACATGGTCAAGAACCAAACCTCACAAACAGGAAACACAAGGATTCGAAGTATCAGTGTTAGATGTCGTTTATCATAAAGGGCACAGAGAGCGAACTCTTCCTCAAAGTCTAACTGCAAAAATATGCTGTGATTTCTGTTTAATTTGACCCAACATTCCTCTCTTTTTTTTTTTTATTTAAAAAAATTTTTTTGATTCCTTTTTCCCAGGATCCGAACCGTCTGTATTACGAGTCCGCCGAACTGAAGTTGTTTGAGAACATCGAGTGCGAGTGGCCGCTGTTCTGGACCTACCTCATTCTGGACGGCATTTTCATTAACAGCCCCGAGCAGGTATCTCGCGTCGCGTCGGACGAAGGGTGGAATCGTGTTTCATCAATGAACCCGCTCATTCCAGTCGGGCAGAGCACAAATGTCACGGTTTGCCTTTTCTGTGTATCACCCAGGTGCAGGAGTACCAGGACGCTCTGGAGGCCATCATGATCAAGCAGAAAGATGGGCTGCGTCTCCTCCCGGAGCTCTACAGCGTTCCCGCCGACAAGGTCGCTGCTCTGTCGCCGACCCCCACGGAGGGCAACGCCTCGGGGAGATCTTGTCCTTGTGGTATTTTTGCGCTCTTCGGTTTTCATAATCCTGTCGCACACAGGTGGACGAAGAGTACATGAACCCTCACTCAGTGGAGAGGGTTCCCATGGGAAAGTGCCCTCTGAAATGGGGGCAGTCCCTCTACGTCCTGGGAAAGCTTCTGTCCGAGGTGAGCGTTGGTCCGCCGGTCCGAAACGCGGAAACACACACGGATCTTACGATTTGACAGTGAGGCTTCTCGAGGTTTCGGTCAAAGTTTGCGTCCCACTGGCGTTCAAAGCTGGGCCCCCTTCTCTCCAGGGTTTTCTGGCCCCTGGAGAGATCGACCCCCTGAACAGACGTTTCTCCACCATCCCCAAGCCTGACGTGGTGGTGCAGGGTGAGGCTCGGAGCCGTGTTGCATCACGGTGCCGCATTACTTTCGGGGGTTTGAAATGCTCGCCGGAGGACTGACCCGTGTTCCTCGATGCATTTTTATACGTTTCACATCCTCCTCCCAGTGTCCGTCCTGGCCGAGACCGAGGAGATTAAACAGCTTCTGATGCAGAACGGTATTGACGTGGAGACGGTGGCCGACATCCATCCCATCCACGTTCAGCCCTCCAGAGTCCTCAGCCACATTTACGCCCGGCTCGGTACCGGCCCGCGAGAAGACCAGTGCTGCAGTATGAAAATTAGCAAAATGATCTGAAAAGTGGGGACTAAGCCATGCTCTGCTCCAGGTCGCAACCCCAGGCTGGGCCTTACGGGGCGGCCCAACAGGAGAATAGGAGTGCTGGGAACCTCGAAGTTCTACATTATCAGGAACACCATCTTCACATTTACACCACAGGTTAGAGGGGAAACTTAAAAAAAAAAAAGAAAAGTACAAAATCCCTATTCCTTGCGGCGTTTCTGAAGCAAACAAAAAAAAAAAAAAAAGGTGCAGGAAAAGAGAGATGTTTCCTCACGCCCGTCCTTCTGCCTCCCCAGTTCATCGATCACCAGCAGTTCTACCTGGCGCTGGACAACAAAATGATCGTGGAGATGCTGAGGACGGAGATCGCCTACCTGTCGTCCAGATGGAGGATGACCGGTCGGCCCACCGTCACCTTTCCCATCTCGCAGACCATGCTGAGTTAGTCCGCCGCGCTCGCACGTCCACGCTCCTTCTGACAAGGAAGAAGAGAAGGATGATCCTTCAGCTCTTGAGGGGCACACAGGGTGCCCGTCTAGTTCAGTGGCAGCAAAACACACACACACACTCTGCTGTTTATGGATTGTTCTTAAAGGTGTGTGCGTGTGTGTGTTTGTTTCAGCTGAGGACCGCAAAAACCTGGACCCTGCTGTTTTGGCTACGCTGAAGAAGTTACATGATGGATACTACGGAGGAGTAAGGTGAAATAGATAAAAGTGAACAGACTATCGTCGCCCCGCGGGGGTACGGTCACTGCTTCCGGATGATTCCTTGTACTCGTCTCACGCCTGAGGACTTGCTGATGTGTGAGAGTTTAAAACCCGCACGTCTACAGCTGCCTTTTCTATTCAGACGTTAAAAACTTCTTCCGCAAACTAAACATGAGCTCGTACTCGAAATGACGTAAAAACTCAATCAAGCGAAAAGCCCAGCCAGCCGGCGATGTTTCAGAGACCCCCGCCCTTCCCCGGGCATCTTCATCGTCCCACAGGATCCAGACCGGGAAGCTGTCGGAGTTCTTGACCACCTCCTGTTTCGCTCACCTGAGCTTCCTGGATGGTAAGGCTTCTGGCAGCATGGGCCAACGTGACGAAGAGTATGATGATGGTGATGAGGGTGACGGCGATGGATACGTGCATGAGTTGCGGAATGACGATGGTAAGCATCAGACGAGAAGGACGGATGGGTGGGTGGATGAAGGAGCGGTCCTTCACAAGAGGAGGGAATGATAACACAACATTGTCTTAACAATTCTACTGGCGTTCATTTTGTCCAGTTCCTCTAAAAAAGTAGAAAATAAGCCCTTGGAAGGAATTTCCCGGTCCGCAATCATTTCCCTTCCCGCTGAGAATTCGACGAGACGATCAACAGCCCTCTCATTGGCTGCCTGACGAGCATGCGGCAGCATGCCGTTGGCGGTTAGCTTAGCCTTAGCTTCACGTTTTCCAGAACGCAGGGTTGCCGTTGATCCTCTCTCCTAAACCTCAGCAGGAAAAGACTTTGACTGTGTCTTCACCCGGGAGATAATCTCAAAGTCTAATCCGACACTAAACAACTTAACAAAACCCTCACATGGACAGCATCTCTAATCTGATACTGAGAGCCGTATCTTTAATCTTATTAATCACCTCCCTTCATAATCCTCGCCCCATCCTCTTTCACCTGGCAAGCAGACAGGGCCAAGATGGATTTCACGGACACGCCGAACGACATGTTTTCACGTGTCTAAATCCCCGAGAGCCTCTTCTTGGGGCTCCAATCCGACCGTGCGCGTGCGGAAACCTTCTCGGCTCAAGGAAGACTTCGGCGACGCTGCTTTGCTGACTCGCTTTTCTTCACGTGTTTGTGGGAAGCTCCTCTGGAGAGCGGAGACGATGCTCTGGAAGGACTGCCTTTGTTTGTAATTCCAAAGCAGGCATTGCTTTTATGGCACGGTTGGTTCATAAACGGCCTGGCAGAGAAAAGCATGCACCTTGACGACGGTCAAGAAACACTTTTGTTGTGAAATCCAAAACTACGCGTGGGTCGTTCCTTTTAAAATCCATGTATAGCTTTGGATTCATTTTCCATTTTGTCATCAAAATGCGTGTTCGACCCAAACGAGACGCTCACAATCCCCGTTGTTGGTGTTGTGGACGTCCCAGACACGACAGGAAGCTCAGGAGAATCCTCTTCTGAGAGAAAGTGCAGACACTCCATTGAAAATTGCTACAAATGTTTGCAATTACTTCTGCTGCGGCAACCTTTCGTTTGCGATTCCTCAGCGGTTTTCTAAGTTCTCTCATTTGTGTGCCGCTGCGTGCTCCGCCCCCTCCGGCCTTCACCGGCCGCGGCTGTGCTCCCTCCCCCCCCTTTCCAGAGGCCGACGACCTGGCTCAGTACCTGGACCACCTCCTGGCCGCCTCCACCCCCAAGAAGCCCAAAGTGCAGGGGGGCGGGCTCAGTCGGTTCAAGGCGGTGGCCACCAAAACCAAGGAGATGGTGTCTCTGATGAACAAGGCTCAGGACCTGAACGTACAAGGTCAGTGGATCCGTGAGAAGGGGAAAAACAGCCTATTCATACTTTTTTTTTTTTTTAAACATATTGAAGAGCCTCCAGACCCCTCCCTCTGCCTCTTTTGCAAAATAGTGAACAAGAACAAGAGGAAGGGGACGACTTTACAATCACAGCAAAGTCTCCCAGGAACAATTCAGCGTGAAATGATCGAAAGCGGGAACTAAACCTTCTTCCTCTCATGTCCTGTTCGAGAGGACGAATGAAAATCTGAATGTCATGATAAAAACTTCCGCTGTTCCCGAGGAACTGATACCCCAAATGCCGATCGACTTTTATTTCTGAGGGTTTTTCCAACAAGCTGTTGTGGTTGTGTTGTCTCCAGACGTCAACATGTACCTGCCAAACAAGCTGTTCCGCTCCCCTCAGTCGTCACTCAACCTCAACCTTCCAGAGTCCTCTGCGCTGCAAGACGCTCAGGTGTGTTTCCAGCCCTAAATCCTTTTTTTAAGAAAAAATTTTCATCCAATTTTGGCTTTTCATCAGGCCACATTTCAGGGTTTGAACAAGGTTCTGTGTCCAGACGGGAGCCTGCAATGAACGGATGAAAACACACCAAATTCTTTTAGATGTTATTTTGAGGTGGAGTCTCACTCTTTAAAAACCTGAAAAAAAATGTTGGTGTTTTAAACCATTTCACCAAACCAAGTTTTTTTTCATTTACTTCAGTTCTTTGAGAAGTCGGAGCTCGTCTGAACCTGAAAAGAAACGTTAAATCGATCTTTTCCTGTGGGCTGTCACCACAGCCAATCATCTTCCTCCACCTAAGCTTCTCCTCGGCAACCTCTTCCCTCACACCAACAAACTTCCTGTCCTCGCACCCTCCAACCACAAATCTCCTGTCTGCTCCTCCTGCCTGGCAGTTCCAACCTCAGCAGCCCTGCTGTGTCCATGTCCAAATCATCTCAGTCTGACTTGATCACCAGAACGTCGAACACAGCTCTTTCCTGCTCCTCGCTCCCAAAGAGAACCTCCGCATCTTCATCTCTCCTGCCCTCCTGCCTCTAAACCAGGCACCATGGCTGCTCTCACCTCCTTCTTCTCCCCCTTTCCTTCCATCCCGGCTGAAATTTAACTCGAGTTTCTCGTGTTTTGATCTTTTAAACCGTTCAACTCAATCAAATGCGATGAAGAAAAAGGTACCACATGACTAGTTTGGATTAAGACCAAAAATATCCTCCTCCATCTGTCAAAACATCATTGTCTGGCAGACGGGAGTTTTTGCAAGGACATAAAAACGGCCTTCGTGACACACACCCTGTTTATTTTCCTGTCCCGTTCGAGCCAGGAACAATGAAATTCTGCTTTAATTCTTACTGGGATCCAGTGAACTGGAACGGTCCTCGCCCAGCTCATCCGTTTCCATTCTCTCACTCAGGGCGCGGGGGAGCCGTCGCCGCCCCAGAGCGGCATCCCCCGAGACGCCGGCGGAGCCATCGACTACACCGCCCTGGTCCAGCTGCTGCGGGACACACACAGCCTCCCGGACCAGGCCGACATCCTCTACATCCTCTTTAAAGACAAGTGGGTGCTCGTCATCGTTTTATGCCGACAAAGAAAAACATTTCCTGACTGTTGGCCGTTTTTCTGGCAGAAAAAATAATCCGCCGCCTACTGTCTTGAGTCACTTGTCCTGCGTATGTATTACACGAGAGGGGAACAAAGAAAAATGCCCGTCAGTGATGTTGTAATTCAGTGGTTTCAAAGTTTAAAGGTTGCCCTTGCTGACCGAAGCCCACGTGATTGCTGCCTGTGTGTGTGCGTGTGTGCGTGCGTGTGTGTGTGTGTGTGTGTGTGTGTGTGTGTGTTTGCTCTCACACAGAGGCATGGACTGGGACACCCATCTGCACGGCAAAGGCACCACGGTGCGATCTCTGCTGAGCGACCTCTACGAGAAGGCGGGGGAACTCAAACACTGGGGACTAATCAGGATGATCTCCGGCATGCTGAAGAAGAAGGTGGAGGAGCTGGACTCGGTACGACACACACACACACACACACACACACACACAGAATTTTATGTGTGTGCATTTCTATGACTACGATAGAATTATTTATTTGTATTTCTAACCAATAAGATTCATGTGACTGTTCTTGTCAGGAAGTTGTACCAATGTGGTTTCGTTTGCGTATTTGGCTCCTGATTGGCTCCGCTGTTTTTCCAGGCCTGCTCGGATTTGCTTGCGCACCAAAAGCACCTCACGGTGGGTCTTCCTCCCGAGCCCAGAGAGAAAACCATCACCGCTCCCATCCCTCCCGACCAGCTGGTGGCTCTCATCGACGAGGCCAGCGAGAACAACATCAGCGTGGCCATACTCACTCAGGCGAGTCTCGTCTTCCGCGTCTTAACGTGTCCCGTGTCCTCCTCCTCCCCCGTCCTCCGGCTGATCTGCTCGTGCCTCCCCACCAGGAGATCATGGTGTACCTGGCTATGAGCATCAGGACCCAGCCCAGCCTGTTCAGTGAGATGTTCAGGCTCCGTATCGGGCTCATCATCCAGGTCATGGCCACAGAATTGGCCCAGTCCCTCAACTGTTCAGGTAAAGAGGGAACAGGTGTCACGAGAGCTCCTCCGTGTAAGACATTGAATAACCATAATACATCAACTATGGTGTGTGTGGTTGTGTGTGTGTGTGTGCGCGCGTGTGTGTGTGCGCGTGCGCGCGTGTAGGCGAGGAGGCCACAGAGAGTCTGATGAGTCTCAGTCCATCTGAGCTGAAGAACCTTCTCCACCACATCCTCAGCGGGAAGGAGTTCGGCGTGCAGCGTAGCGGTGGGTCTCGCCTTTGCGCTCATATCAGCCCAACCCAGCAGATCACACACACACACACACACACACACACACACACACACACACACAGTTCTGGCTCTGGTTGCGGCCCCCATCACTCGGACTCGGGTGTTTTCGTTTCCTCCGCAGTGCGAGAGCTGGACGCCGGCGTCAGTCCCGCCATCTCCATCCACCAGCTGGGTCACGTCGGCGCCACCAAGAGCGAACGAGCCGGAATCAGCAAGCTGAAGAGCGACATGAAGATGGTAGGAACGTGCATGAAACCGCTGTCATTAATTGTGACCAAAACCGCGGTTACGTTTTCTCACACGAATTATGAAATCGGAAAATAGTTCAATCGAGGCTGGAAGACCTCGGCTTTCTCAGCAAACTTGACTTTTGTCCCAGTGCAGCTGGAGCAGAGGCTGTCTCTGACGGACGCCGGAAAGGTGACGGCGTCGTGACCGGCCGACGCCACATTCGGACCGGGCGCTAATTCCCCCGGCCGAAGCCGGATAATTCGCAGGGAAATCTAGACGCATCGAGAGGGGGATTCCGGTGGCGATTTAAAAGAAACGGATGATGATGTTACAATTGATTGTTTTACTCCCTTAATTCTAAAAAGAATAAGAAAAATGAATCCGCTGGGAGAGAATCAATGAGGTGGAGGTCTCATGTTTCAAATCGTGGCCGAGCGGCTGCATCCTGGGATTTATGGGTGCTACATTTTTGTGTTGCAGGTGGAGCTCAGTCTGTCCACGAGCGGGTCTTTTAAGGTGATAATGCCACGAGGGTATTTAATCCGTCGCTGTGATGCCCGCGCCTTAGCTGCCAGTTCGAGTTCCAAGTTCTTCTCGTAACGGGAGTGATCGGAAGCGGACAGATAACTTTTTAGAGCCGCGGCTTCTCAAGGACGCCTCAGTGTTCGCGTAGCTTTCGGTTGTTCATGACGCTGTTTCCCTTGTTGCAGGTGGATCACAGAGCTTCTTTGACTGACTCGGTTCAGGTGATGATTTTACGCTCCTGAGGTTTTTTGGGGTTTTTTTTTACTGTCGTGGTTTATTCAAGTTGTTAACTCAAAACCCCTAACACTGTGATAAAAGGGTTGTTTTTATTTAGATGAAAGATCATGTCAGGTCTTCAGTTTTTGAAACTGATGATCCTGACGTCAATAAATTGTCTTGTTTTTAATCCTGAAATGAATTCAACTCAGTGATACAGTTTAGACAAATGTTCCATCATTGTTTAAATGGCGGTGATTGCAAAATTTATTTCATATTTTATTGACCTTCAAATGGCAGAGCTGATGAATGAGAGCAAGTCAAGCTTCAAGTGCAAAGTCAGAATTTGCTTTTTTCCCCCCCCCGTTTCAGCTCGACCAGTGTGTGGCGACCCGTCGCAAGGTGACAATAATGATGAGATAAATATTCACCCGGATGGCCTCAGTTAATCCGATCTCATTTTTACAGTCATCAACTAAAAAAGCAATTTCCCTTCATTAATTGCTAAATCTTGGCCTTAAATTGCAGAATAATCTATTATCGGGAATCATCTGAATGGGAGGAGACAGGGGACTAATTCAGCCTGTTTGTGAGCTCCTTCTTTAATCTATAACGTTTCTGCATTCAAATAACTCCCTGAAAACAGGGACATATTTCACATCGCTTGCACTTCACTGCTTCGATGTCATTCACTGCCACAAATACTCGAAGTAACAGTGTTGTACTTTTTTAATCACTTACTGAGCTGCGTCATGATGACCTTGTCTCACCTCATCTCACACGTTCCAGAAGTTACTCAATACCATGGATTACCAGTGAAGTTGACTGTTTTGCAAGTTGTTCTATGATTACTTAGGGACAAGGAGGGCGCCATGTTATTTGTGGAGCTAGTTTTACACTTCCTTTGTAAATAACGTTTGTTTCGATACCATTTTCACCTTTCGAACATCCCTTATGATGTATTTACCTGGTGGCCTGGACACAAAGCTGCTGGATTTCTACCGTTTTCCACACGAGGACTTTTAAATACGTTCATTTCCTTTCAATTTTGGCACAGCAACTTTTACCTTTTATTGTAGCTGAGCATCAGCCTCATATCCGCTGTAATTTCGTGAATTAGGCCTAACGTCCCCGATATGGCGAAGAGTAGGTGAAGACAACAACTCCCCTAATCCCACAGGACTTCCTGGCGTCATCGGACCGCAGCTTTTTCTTCTGCTTTGAATTCAGATTCTCGGCGTGCCAGGATTTAATTACCGGGTCTTTAACTTGTGCTAGCAACCGACAGGCTTGAATGAAAACATCTTCCCATTGTTCACGTCAGTCTTCCACCCCGATGAGCTCCTCATTTCTGTTTTGATTTCGATCAGTTTTACAGACGCATGTTTGGACTCACAGTTGGGGCGGCGCTTGCTTGGGGGCGGGGCTGCTGTTCTGTCGTCATGGCCGTTTGGATCCGCCATCTTCACGTCACACATGCTACCTGCCAGGAGCTTTGCCGGCTTATTTATTCCTTTTTCTCTCTCGCCCCTTTTTTTTTTGTTGTTGTTGCCTTTCTTCCTCTCAGAGCATGCGATCTCAGTCCCTGGACATAGACAACATCGAGTCAGGGGTAAAGGTCTTTGCCTGATAAATCGACGGCGGTCTTCATCCTGTGCGTGCGGAGCTGTGATTCTGTCCTTTCTGTCCTGCCTGAAACCTTTAGAGATACAGACTTCCGTCCATAGAATCTCTGGACCTTCCAGAGAGCATGCCGGTCGCCAAGGATACCAGACATGGCCAGTGGCTGCGCAGGAGGCGGCTGGACGGAGCGTTGAACCGGGTTCCCATCGGCTTCTACCAGAAAGTTTGGAAGATCCTGCAAAAAGTGAGTCGATAGTTGTGAGCTTTAATTCATGAACAGAGCATTTTGTTCTCCTTTTCACTCCAGGTTCAAGGGGTTTGTACAGGTTCCTGCGCAAATGATTGCCAGTCCATAATACTTATTTTTTTGGAAAAACCAAATCAAAACTAAGGTCAGCTGTCCTTTACAGTGAGCATCTTCCAAATTCTATTTTTTTTTTTAGTATACTTTTACTTCACCACATCTGATCTGGATATTCGCTTGACAAAGTTTGACGACGGTCCGGGTCAGCAGGAGTGATACTTTACAGAAAACAGGGGCAGTGACCATTTTCATCAAGTAAAAGTCCCCCACGTGAAATCATTGTATTTGTTTTGTAAAAGGAGAAGTGTTTCTTCAGGCACCCGTCTGCTATCTTTTTATGGATGTGGAAATGCGAATTTCACCATCAGCACTTAGAGGCTGATCCTTTTGAATCCGTTGCCTTCCAGTGTCATGGCCTGTCCATAGAGGGCTTCGTCCTTCCTTCTTCAACCACCAGGGAGGTAAGACAACAGATGTAGACATCACACACACACACACACACACACACACCGTTCTCAGCAAACCTACTGTAAGAGTTACATAAACCACAAATCAAACATCCTCTTCATATGTTAAAAACAGCAGTTTTGTTCATTTTGAGGAACGCATTCATGGAAATGATCAGCGGAGACGGAGTGGAGTCACATGAGGCTGTAATTTTCTGCTGCTAACACACGCACACACACACACACACACACAGACACACACACACACGTTGGAAAACTATGTACTTGTCTTCCAGATGACCCCAGGTGAGATCAAGTTCTCTGTCCACGTGGAGACGGTCCTGAACCGCGTCCCCCAGCCTGAGTACCGACAGCTCCTGGTGGAGGCCATCCTGGTCCTCACCATGCTCGCCGACGTGGAGATCGAGAGCATCGGCTCCATCATCCACGTGGACAAGATCGTTCACGTTGCCAACGACATGTTCCACAAAGATCAGGTCAGCAGTGAATGGCTGGAGAACAACCCCCCCTCGCCCCGATATGTATCTCCTCCTACCTTGTTTTCCCTCCTGCAGAAGGACCTGGGAGCCGAGGAGCACATCCTGGAGCGGGACCCGTCGACCGGGGTGTGCAGGCTGCTGTACGACAGCGCCCCCAGCGGCCGCTTTGGGAGCATGACCTACCTCACCAAAGCCGTGGCGATGTACGTGCAGGACTTCCTGCCCAGCGGCTCGTGTCCTGTGCAGTGACGGGACGCCGCTTGGGAGACGAAACGCACAACATTGTTTTGCATGAAAAATAACAATGGGGTCACAGTGAAGAAGTAGAAGCTCACATTTTGTCACTTGAATTCGAGAACAAAGAACTCTGGTTAACCCGCAGGTGTGTTTTACGTGGAAAAAATATCAACCCCAGCAGCACGTTTAGTTAAAATGACCACCGGTGGCTTCGCTGTCAGCTGACAAACCACGTCCGTCACCACACAATCAATCACCTCACCTCCTCTTAGCGCCCGGCTGCTACACGATTTATGGTGCCGACACCAATATTTGAGGGTAGAAAATAATGATATCCATAAATCAAGGGATAAGCTGTATTTAACATGTAAATGCGTATGGTGTGGTAAAAAGTGTTGAAAGAGTAATTAGGTTCTCGCGACATGAAATGTCCGATTAGCATTTTACGGATTACTTTTAATTTGAGTGTTAACTCCGAAACATGATAGCACTGGGTGGTTTGTGACAACCGCCGGCATCGGATATTGGTTTTCCGTCAGAGAGATGTCGACGCCGGTGTGACGCCACCATGGCGATGAGCTCCACTTCAGACCGACATTACATTACTGTTGAATTGCAATCAGACGAACGCTAAAATACAATTATGCACTTCCAAATAATGTTGGGGAGACATTGGACTTCAGTTCGTTGACAACAAAAGCGCTTTCTGACATTTACGTCACGATCTTCTCATAGAAGAAACCAGCCTGAAGTCACTGTGATGCCTGACGGCAGCCATGCGTTACACAGGTGTCGCTCAAATGCAATGCAGATTTTCTCGTCCGCAAAATTAGATGGCAAAACCAGCAGAAGATGAGCCGACTGAAGATGAGTTTGCTGCTCACAGACAAACCAACATGCCTGCTTTCGTGCACCGCAGTTATTTGGACCTTTAAATTCAAGCTTATTCTCAGAATTCAATCACAGGTTTTATTATTTTAATTCAATAATGCTAGTTGAATGGTTTCTACTTTTTCCCTCAAGTGCTAAACACATCTCCCTCCCTTTTTAAAGGGCAACTTTACAATACTTGCAACACACACACACACCGTTCTTCACTGTTGGTTTTGTTTTATATCTGCTAACCTACTGAAAGATTTACATAAAACCACAAGTCAACCTCTTAAGTTGTTAAAAACAGCAGTTTTGTTCATTTTGAGGAAAGCATTCATGGAAATCATCAGCTGAGACGGAGTCACATAAAGCTGTAATTTTTCTGCTGCTAACACACACACAGAGACACACACACACACACACACATCTCACCTCACATCTGACTGAGCAGAAAGTTACAAAAATCCGTAGGATTACTTGAACTGATCCTTATTTCTAACCCTAAATATGCTAATGAAAGATACAGTACATAGAGCAATAATAAAGAACACAGGGTTTAAACTTGGGTAATTTATTTTATAGTTCCTGAATAAAACTAAGAGGCATTTTAATGCAGTAAATAGAGGCCTTACTTTTCTTGCACTTGGAAAAGAAAAAAAAGGTGTGTGTGTGTGTGTTTGAAACTCCAGGGGTGTGGTTTTCTTTTTTTTTTAAACAGTGCATACATAGACTGAAACTGGTGCAGAAATAAAACCATAAGTTGAAAATTAAAGTTTTTCAGAATGTAGTGTACTGAAAAAAATACTGTATTTCTTTGTCAGTGAATGTAATGCAGTGATTTTGATGCACCCTCATTTCTGTCCGTCCCTTGTGAAGGGACAAACCTCATGTTTGTGTGGTTGTGGTACAAAGTGTCTCTGTTTGTGTGTTTTTGATTATATAATTATGCTAAAACTGCTTATACACTTCTATATGTTTCACATGAGATGGTGAGGAAAATAATTTTGGGAGAAAATTGCAGTCGTTTTATCGGTTTGAAATTGCAACAGTGCAACTGACGCAGCTTGGAAGTTTTATTTTATTGATAGCAACGCTACACTCCATGAGAACTACAAATAATCATGGCAGAACCAGTCGCTGCAAGCGCAACAGGATGGAGGCTTTTTCAAGCTTTGTGTTCGAATAGGGATCGCAGATGAAAGCTCTTGTTTTTTTTAAGCTAACTTTAATAAAACAAGAAAAATCCAACGGAACGCACACCGTCTCTTTCTCTTGAGCCATGTTGTTGTTCTAGTTTTTAAACTGAATACAACGATCCATGAACACGCAACACTCTTGTCTACACTGATGGATGGACCACTGAGCCAAATCTATATTTGCCGAGACTTTTAAAATTATTTGTTAGTTTATACATTGTGGCTACAATTAAAGCTCAAGACAATCAGGAAAGAGAGGAAAAACATGTATTTAATGTTAGTATAATGGATGCCCTTTTCACTTTGCTCCGTTTATCGAAAGCTAATTAACACTGTTGTTCTACTTATGGAGGGCAAGTGTTTAGTTTTTATTTTTCTTGCTGTCTGTTCCTCAACTAAAAATTCTTTACCTGGAGTCTTTATTGATGTTAGAAATAAGTAAATTTATTGATCTGTTGATGTCTGGAACAGCAAGTTACAATCGCTGAAGTGTCATTGACAGCCAGCAGATGGTACTATATTGCCATCTGTATCGTCAGGCGAACCCAATGGAAATTATAACAGAAGCGGGCATTTTTAAGGGAAAAATACAAATACAATAGGTTAAAAACACCGATAATGAATACAATTCCTACCTGGAAAATATTTCTCTTGTAAAATCGTATCAACTGCAAGATGCGCTCGTTTAATTGTCGGTTTAGTATCACAGTACGGCTCTGGCCAGTCCACAGGCAACAGTGTTGTCATATACTGTCTCAAAAGACCCTATTTACCGTCGAACGTTTGGATAAACGAAAAAAAATAAAGTTAACATCGTTTAAAAGTAATAATTCAGGAATATTTAAATTACTATAAAACTTTCGCTAGCTACATACAGCTAGCTAGTTGACTCGCTAGCTGCTTGGGACCCTCCTTGTCATACAGCTCGTCTCTTTATCGTAACCACATAAAACCTATTTGAGGTTAAAAAAACAACTAAATTTCACTAAATGTCCATTTTTAAACAGTGAATAATTACATATTGATCATACACACGTGTTCTTGGTGGTGAAAGTGGGCACGACAACAGGGACAGCTTTGGTAGCTTTCTCCTCTTGTTTTGTGAGAATCCCGGCCTGTGTTATGCTAGGCGCCGGTCGCTGTTTTCACTATTTCATCTAATTTTTTTAATATAACTTCCTTATTACACGGCTCCAAAAACAGGCGCTCACTTTCCAGGTATTTAACTTTTACTTGATTTTCATTCTACTCTATGTTATATGTTTACCTTTTTAATTTAATTTTAATAGTTTTACAGTTAGCTAATGTAGCCCGCTGTGTGGAAAGTTAGCTCGTTTGATTCGCAGGGTGTTACTGCCTATATTAAGGAATAAAATGGAGGGTCATACGATAAATGACATATCATCCTAATCCCAGACCATTGGACATACGTTTTTAGAGAAAGCCCGTAACCTTTTTTTCTATTGCTGTCCTCTGATCGATTCCAAAACCTCACATTATTGATCACAAAGGATCATAAATTAATATCTCCATCCTTCAATCCCAGCCTGTGCTAACACTTTCTTGGCTCTTTCCTGGGCCAACAGGATTTTTATAGATTACCTTCATTTTATAGTTGTTGCGCACTCCTGCAGACAGAAAAAAAATAGCAGCTGAGCTCTGACTATTTTTCCATGACTGATGGACTGACGTGGTAGATAGACGTGTGCTCTGGTTGCGGTTTGAACTCGGAAAAGGGTAAAGTCATTGCCGTTCGCGATCCGGAGGGCTTTGTGAAAATGAAAACGCAACCTGGGTGTGGGATCTTTTCGGCTCTCCGCACCAAAGCGGTGGGGAAATGTTACTCTGACTCTGCAGGAGCATCAGATGCATCCGACTGTGCATGTAATTCACCAGCTTTTCCCCAAAAAACGGCTTTGCAGAGCACGCTGATAGGAGGTTCAAAGTTGAGTTCTGTTAAACAGAAACTAAAATGCACAACCTGGGTGATATACATTAGGGAGAAAGTAAACAGACAGAGATAAATACAGACACAGCCATGACATGGAATACCTTCACACGTGCACAGAGGCAAACATCAGCTGCTTTGCGATGATTTTAATGCGTATACACATGTAGGCCACGATGTGGCGCGAAGGGAAATGAAGTCATGCAGCTGTTGCATGCAAAATAAGGCATTCAAATCAGGAATGTATTTTTGCAGCAGGGTGGAATCGTCGCCGAAAAATCCAAACATTCATATTCGTCTGCCACGGCTTTATCTTCGTCGGTCAACTGTGGATACAAGTCGGAGAACTTTATCTGAAGCCTGACCGGGGACACTTTGTGTTTTTTTAAATGATAACGCGGGGGAAACGGTAGAATAGGCACGATAAAGTAGGTGAAGCGTGTCAGTGTGTTTGAGCAGATAGTGAGTTTACAGTGCAGTGACCAGCAGTGTGTCGACTCCATGTTCCCTAAAAAAATACATACAGTGGCTCCTTAAGATTACGAATCACTTCATCTACGAATTGTTTAAGATACGAAGCGCGATTCGAGCAGATTTTTTCCTCGAAATATGAAAAAAAAATTCATGATTCGCGCGGTACACGGCAAGCGAGCTTCTGTAACTCGAATACGCTTTTAGCGACAGTGAATCGGAGGAAAATGAATTTCAAAAAAAAAAGGAAAAACTAGTGAAGAAGACTCCAATTCAAAAGTAAAATTTAAGTTGATCAAATCGTAAATTTGATTTTAATAATCATTGTAAGTTTTTTGTAACGCTAAGTGTAGGTTTTTGGCTCAGTATCCACGTTCGTAGCCTCGTAACCACTCGCCGCCGTCTGCAGTCGTCTGTGTCTGAGCTAAGGATTCATATTACAACAGTACACGTTTACAATAACCATGATTTATCTTTTTGATGTCCCTTATATCATAAGTATCATTCTTTTTCAGGGTTTTTCTACATCTACATCATTATTGTGTGTGTTTTTCTTGGGGGGGGTCGGAACAAATGTATTTATTTTCTGTTATTTCAAATGGAGAAAATTCATTTAAGAAAGGAAAACACCAACATATGAACCCACTTCTGGAACTGATTAAATTTGTATCTTAAGGGACCACTGTACTAACATTTTTTCTCGCTTTCGTGAAATTTTCTAGATCGGATTTTCGCATTTTGAAGCTGTTTCTCCCAGCGGAGCTATGCTCTGTAATGTCTGTCACAGGGGTCTCTCAGTCAAAAAGATATTTCCATAAATAAGCAAGGGATATGTGAAATATTTGACATTGACGGCTTTCAATAAATCTATCATGACAAGGCAGTACCATTCGCTAGGAGCCATGCAGATGTTTCATGTTCCTCATCCCGGTCTGGCCTTTGACGTTAGATCTGCTGAGGCAGAAGGCGTTGCCTTCCAGACCCCGTGTGGATGTTTGAACACGCTGCTGTGAGGAGACCTGCCGGTCTGAAGATGCAGCAGTCAGCGCATTCCATCTCGAGAGCCATGCTGTGTTTTCACGCAGGAAGGGCCGATCTTCTCGGCGAGGCGAGGAGCCTCGCGACGGCAATGGAGGCCACCAGATTTAGACGCAAGCTTTTCCCCTTTGCTGGTCATCACCCGTCATGACACCCTGTCCTGACTATGCTTGAGGCTTGAGCCGCATCGATCCGAGATTGATGTTGATATTTTGTGGCACTGAAGAACTGAATTGGATGGAGGAGAGTAGAGGGACCAGCGCGGACCTTTGAGGCGGCAACCCCCATTTTGCCTGTTTTTAAAGTACTTGCAGAGGTTTCAAACTTGCAGAACAACACCCCTTCTCAACACCTTGAGTTTATAACCCCGTGTAATCCAGTTTCTTGCTCTTATTATTTGTATCTTCGTATCTACGGCCTTTTTATCATCATTAATGCTCGTGTTATACTTCATCCCTCGGCCAGTTATCTCTGATCAACGGCTTTACATTCGATGCTGCAACGCAAACAAAATCCAAGGACCCCTGATATAGTTTAATCAATTCCAAACCGAGATAGTGTCATTTTCTTGGCGGGTTATAGTGAGCGAGGACGACGGGAACATCCAGAATCAATTAATATGATCAAAGTGCAGTTATACAACTCCAAATCACAGTGCGGCCCTGCATCGTCCGGCGGCGTCTGTCACCTTTGTTCTGGACTTTTTTCTTCGGTCTGTTCCCGTTGGCCCGATCACGCATTCTCCCGCTGGGGAAATGAGCAAATACGGTGGTAAATTATTACTTATTTTGTCTGATTGAATCAATGAATAACCGCGACGCACCAGAAGACGTTACGATCACTTTCGCCGGATAGCTTATTCTCTCCCGGCAGTTCTGCACCGTGTTGCGGTCACAGCGGACAGAAAGAACATTTAAATGTCATCTTAAAAAGAAATAAAGCTTTCAGTGCTTAGCATTTCCCTGTTATTCAATTGTGAGCAGCATGTGACCCTGCAGTAATGCAGTGTCTTTGACATATTATTACCTATATCCATATTTTATTGTCTTTCTGGCCTGTGTTTTGGCAGCTTCTCTGGCAGATGCAGCGGCCAACGGTGAATAATATGGTGCTCTCTTGAAAACCCCCGATGTTCTCTTGACTTTTCAATGTTTGCACTCGGACAGGCAGACCTCTGGCGCAGTCTTGAGATTCGTCTGTTTCAAATCCGATAACTTGGCGACCGACACAACACCTTGTGTGTAGATGTAATAAATAGATACATATTCCCCTTCATTGCCGTACACGTGTGCCTCGAGAGGATACATGGGTTTTATTTTCTACAGATATTATACAATTTAAAAGTGATTTAACAAAGTAGGGCTGTGCAGATGTTAGCGCCTCCGCCTCACAGCGACAAGGTCCCCGGTCCTGTCCCGACTGGAGGCCTTTCTGTGTGGAGTCTCCTCGTGTCTACGTGGTTTTTATCTCCGGTTTCCTCCCGCAGTCCGAGAGACCCTAAATTGCCCGGATGTGTGAATCACCGAGAGAACAGTTGTGTCTCCTTATGACGTGCGAATGGATTCCTGTTTCTATATGAGGTGTGAATGACAGGGTGAACGGTTGTATGTCTCTCTATGATGTGTGAGTGACAGGGTGAATAGGTTTATATCGATAAGAATGAGTGTTGGAATAGTTCTGTGTCTCTATGTGAGTGAGAGGGTGAATGGTGGTATGTCTCTTCATGATATGTGAATGAATGTTCAGTTGTCCCGTGCGAGAACGCGGTTCCCCTTTCGCAGCTTCGCGGTTTCGTGGATTTTTGGAGTGCAATTTTGTATGCTTTTTTTTTTTTTTTTTTTACAGCGCATTGTTTTCTGTGTCCTGATTGGCTAAGGGACTGTAGACCATTACCGTGTCTCTTGCACAGCACAGAAGGCGTTCGGCTTGTCAGATTTACATATATCTTCGATCGCTGGCAGTGTGGCTGCAGTGCTGTATGTTTGCAAGTTTTTTCCCCGACCAAACCCGCAATGTGGACGAAACGTTGTGCACCGACAAAGTCGCCTGCGGTCGCACCCGAAAGGCAGAGAAAGATGCTAACCATCGCACAAAAAGTTGGACTTGTGGACATGCTAAAGGAAGGTAGAAGTTACACGGCTGTTGGGCGCCATTACGGAATAAATGAATCTGCAGTTCGTTACATACGAAGGTTTGAATTTTGAGATTGTTTAATCGAGAGAGAAACGTAAGAAAATGTGGAATAGGTGTAAATCTCTATAAGTCTGTGAATGACAGAGTGAATGGATGTATGTCTCTATTTTTTTGGCTCTATGACTGACCAATCCAGGGTTACCTCCCCCTCCCCCGCAACCATGAATGCATGATAAGTGATATAGATAATGAATGAGTGACTGAATAACAAAGGAGTGCATTACTTTTGTATGATTTCTTAAATGTTTTCTGCCATGACTCACTGGAAAACACCCAGATAGTGTAAAATGCAAGTACCAGTCAGATTGAAAACCAACACAACAGAAGGCCGGTTACAGTTGCAATGCTTTATTCCAGCCGGTCTCTGGCCCCTCTACATCTACACCGACTGTACATGAAGTCGACGGTACACAGTACAAAGATAATTTGGGTTAAAAGTGCAATCCTGCTCAGACATTTCTAAAACACGCTGAGTGTGCGGAACATCAGCAGCCTCCTGCCCTGTGCGCGAAGAGTAAACCATGCAGGGGAGCTGGACGGAAATCCGTCAGACGGTTTAGTTCTCGGGCGAGGGAAAGAGGAAAATGGCGTCGAGATGCATTTAAAGGTGTTGGCCTTTTCCCAGAATCCCCTCCCACTACCCCGTCTGCAGATGTGCAAAAAAAAAACAAACAGGGATTGTCTTCCAAGTCAAATCCGTCGAGGACGACGACGCAAACCGTTACAAGACGAAAAGTCGGTATCAGTAAAAAAATAGAAATAAAAACGTGAATATAAGCCAATACGGAAAAAAAGTAATTGAATATGAATCAGGTGATCGTCAGCAGAGATGCTGATTTTCGGTGAAAATGGTGTGGGAAAAAAGAGCAAATGTGTAATCTCTGCTCCTCTTCTCTGACCCCCTCCCGGATTATTTTGCATGATTGGCCTCTGAGCACGCGAACCAAGCGATAGCTTATCGAGCGCAAAAAGAGACAGCGGTGACGAAATGTGGCATAGGTGAGGGAAGGGGGGGGGGCGGAAAGAAGTAAAGGTCGGGAGCCCGTGAAACAGTCCGACCAAGCCTCCTGCCAGCCGTCATGGAAACGGTAACATTTCGACAGATCAGCAGCCTCGCCGGGAAGGTGCCTGCGGTGATTCTATGGTTTTACTCCCAGTTTAACGCGCTGGGAACAGCTTTTATTGCTGCACGCCGTGAAAAAAAAAGAAAAAAAAACCTCAGGCCTCTATCGCCCGCGGTTCTGCTATCGAGGCCGCTTTCATTTTCAAAGATTAGAAACTCCTACAAGTCGTTTGACCTTGAATGACATTTTCTGTCTTTCTGAGAACTCGCCATGGAATCTATCAGGGTGTCCCAGAATACACCACGTCCAGTTTTGTAAATTCATTTGGCACATATAAATACAAAAACAAAACAAAAACAACCAATTAATAATCTTGTTTTACAAAAGCTCGTATCCCCAATGATCGCGCCGCCGGCCGGGTCTAGTAGGTCACGGTCTCTGCCGGGGAGCGATGGCTGGTGGAGCAGTGTCCTGCCCTGCGGGGGGGGGAAGAGGGGGAGAAGAAGAACCGTCAATACAACTCATTCCTTGACGATTTTAAGAAATTCAAAAAAAAGAAAAGCAGAAAGAAGTTGCATATCCACGGACTTCTTTTTTTATTCTTGATCACAAAAATAAACCCCTGCTCCTGATGACGTAGCTGATGCTAATGCTTCCCTGCTGTTGGAATGTGTGATCTGCGTACCCAATATAACCGCCTATGAATAGAAATATACAAATACTTATATATGTCTGTGTGTGTGTGTGTGTGTGTGTGTGTGTGTGTGTGTGTGTGTGTGCGTGTGTGAATGACAATATATTTATATCATATCTATATCAAATATACATGTATATAAATGATATAGATCTAATATTCTAATATAAATAGATATAGATACCTATACGTGTGTGTGCATATATATATATATATACACACACACGAATATTTATCTATATCTATATCTATCTCTCTCTCTCTCTCTCTCTCTCTTTATATATATATATATATATATAGAAATATATATATTTGCTGTGTTTGACCGAAGACCTGAAAAAAAACCAGACATTGTTTTCTTAAGCTAATAGCCAATACCTAATGCTGTTGTTTTTTTTTTGCTCAAGGCTAAAGCTAAAATTGAATGCCCCCCCGCGCATCCGACCTGCAGAGTCCGGTGGCGCACTCGTAGTTGCCCTGGCAGTAAGCTCCGAACGGCTTGCTGTTCATGATCCTCCACAGCGGCGTCATCCGGGCTACCCTCCGCAGGACGGGGCCGGCGTCCCCGTCGGAGCCGGGCTGGATCCGAGGGGCCAGCGGACCCGCGCTCACCTGGCGGAGGACACAGAGGAACCGGACAAACCACTGAGAAGCCGTTTAAATCCCAGTGATTAGCTTGAGATATCTTGCGTGCTTTCGCCTGTGTGCGCACACACGCACCGTCCGGGACGTTAACTCACCTGCTGAGCCAGTAAAAGCAACACCAAGCAAAGTGCAACTGCTGTGTTCCTCTGGGTGAAGAGGAGGCTGGGCTGCATCTTTCGCTCGTCTCCGGCCGTGCCGCGGATTCCTCTCGACTTCCCCTAAAGTCTCCGCGAGACTTCGGTCAGGTGGTCCGTTGAGAGCGGCCTTGGGTGTTTCTCCGAGGCGACCTGACTCGGCAAACCTGGCTGGGACAGCAGAGGAGAAGGCTGGTCTCGCCTTTTATAGCCAGGCCGTGATCCTAGGAGAAGGGAAGGAGGAGGGGAGGGATGTGTCATGCTGTGTTGTCAACTCCCCCTTTTATCGGTGTTCCCCTGGACCTCATGTGGCGTTTAAATGTTTGCAGGAGTCCGTCCCCTTCCCAGCCTCAACAGCTGGATGAGGACGGCTGAAGGTGCCGACGAGGTCGCCGCACGTTTCCTTCCTGCCGCTGTACAGTAAGTGCATGACCTCACCGCTGCAGATAAGGCTCTTTTTTTTTTTACATTTTCTTGGTCCGTGCGCCGGTCGCATCCCTGACGCAACCGGACAACGGCGACTTACACAACACTGACGACACGCACATACCGGCTTACACAAGCAGGTGCGGGCGCGGTACACGACCGCGGCACGTGACCCGCGAACCCTGTTTGCTCCATGTGGATATAAATAGCAACGCTGAGCTACAGGTGCGTTACCTGCACAAACTTGGACTGGCCTACATGCAGCTGATGGGGAATTCAGCTGCTGCACTTTCAAATTAAACACCAGTATAAGCGTTCATTTTATCTTATACTGGATTTCAAAACCGTTTGTGACATTTGAACTGCAGTGTCTGCACATTCCTGCCAAAGTCAGGAATTGAAAATGTGATATAAGACCATTCGTGTGTGTGTGTGTGTGTGTGTGTGTGTGTGTGCGGGCGCTTGGAGTGGGGGGGTTCAAGTCCAGTCCCAAGGTCGGGTCACTTGGCTGCAGCGTTTATTAGCTTTATGAAGCTACGCCGCTTTCATTAGGCCGTCCTGCTAAACGCAAACAGCAAAACAAAATGACTGAAATGATGAAGATTTTATTATCAATTTCTATGCAATATTTATTTTTTTATTCTGAATTTTTAAAATGATTTTAATTAATTTATTTTGCGTTAGTAATGGATCCATTCGGGGCAGAACCCTTTCAAAAGGTTGCGAGTGCTAACGCTAACGCCAACCTTTGCTTCGAACAACGAGCCGTCCGTCATCCGACTGACAGACGGCGAGCCGGGAGCCGGCGGGCAAACACGGCCTCCCGCGGCTGTTTCTTCTCAACTGGGTCAGTGAGGCAAAGGTGAAGGCCTCCTCATTCCTCCCAGGGCAAAAGGTAAGGTGTTCGCATCGCCGTTTTGTTTCCAAAATGGAAAATTCCTGTCGGATTCCTGTAAAGACATTCATCAGTGAGCCCCCCCCCCCCGACCTTAAATCCACCGCGGGGAGCAGAGGACTAACAGTAATCCGGCACAACGTGAATTAAGAGCATCTGTATCTTATTCCCGCAAAGCGTGAGTCACCGGGAAGGGGTCTGGCGGGGGAATCAGAGCTGGTTTCCAGGTGTGTGTGTGTGTGTGTGTGTGTGTGTGTAAGGGGAAGCAAAACAAGAGGGGAGGTTGTTAACGAAGAGCTGCTAATCAATTTATTTCGGAAATCCAGCAGATCCAAAGCTTTCTTTCATTCATCCTGTTTCTGACAGTTGACCGTCCAGCGGTTCCTTTCCTCTCAGGGTCTTGAAGTAAGCGGTGGTGCATTCAGGGCCCCTCGGTGGCCCCTCATCAGATTGCATACATATGTGTCCGATGACACTTTCCATGTGGAGCAGGTCTGGACCAAGGCAATCTGCAGGAATCCAACGGTTCTCAGCCGCCCTCTGCGCTTTCCAAGCGAGTTCCACCAATGGCCGCTGACGGACATGTTGCAGTCCTCCCATCTTCTATCTGGGAACCTTTGACCACTTGGCACAATTGTGCAGGGAGCTAACGTCCCCCTTCACCCTCATGTAGTTTACTTTAGGAAAGTATCTCCGAGAAGCCATAGGTGGGAGCTGGGTGAGGCATGTGTAGCTTAGCCACCCGATGGGGTTGCGACCGCCTCACTGCAAGGGCATTACGTCATGTCCAAAGAGTGCAGCTTCCCGTCTGATACCCCCACCAATCCCCCGACATGCCAATCAAATATTGGAAGCTTCGATTGTCGCGCTGCAAATGTGAACCAATCGGACGGAGGGAAAGCTGCAGACATCAACTGCGTTACCCAGAAGCTCCGGCGGTCAGTGGATGACACAAAAGTTAGCGTCTGAATTTGTCTTTTTTTCCTTAAAGAAAGCTGATTTGAGAGAGAATCATCTTGAGATCGAAGGGGAAACAGTTCCACGTGTTCGGTCGGCATCACACACACACACACACACAGAAATTCTCCTTCCAGTCGTCAAGTCCCAAATGTGCGATACCAAATTGGTATCTTCTGTCAATAATTTGCTAATTGACACGCTAACACCCAAGTGTTGTTGACGTGCGAACAGACGAGCGGCTTCTCCGTGACCAACTTGGACGCGTCACGGCAGGCGAACGAGCCCCTTCACCCGCCGCCCTTTTAGGAGAACGGGGGTATTTTAATGATTACCCAGCGACCGCCGGCCAGTTCGCTCACCTGACTGGGAGGGCGCAGACAAACAGACGGACGCACAAACAAGCCCGCAGACAGTAGGGGTGGGAGGGGGAATTCTATTTCTGAAAACTCTTGTTTTATCTCTCCACTAAACACACGAAAAAAAAAAGGAAGCAGATGCTCCGACCTTGAATTGGAATATTGACCATTTGATCTTTTCAACAAGGCCCTGGGAACTAAAATAAACCATGCAGCTTCTTCAACGACACACCATTGCGCCACCTTCTGGCGGACATTGAGGTTAAGCATTTGTCTGATGAGCATTTTGTTTTTCACGTAGCAATTTTTGGAAACCGAGACGGGCTGGGGTTGTAGTACCACCTGTATCCTCCGGGGGGCAGCGACGAGTCTGGGATTCGCACCGGAGACTGAGCACCGTTCGTTTCAGGATTAGCCGAAATGATAATGAATGAATGGGTTAGCAAATTCCGAGGTCTACTCCTACAGCTTTTCAGTTTCCTGGAGACATGGAGACGTACAACATTTCACACGTCCGGGTAATTCAGGGTCTCCGATGAACCCCCTGCACGTCTCTGGACTGTGGGAGGAACCTGGAGAACCTGGAGGGCAGACACGGGGAGAACATAGGCCACAAAGGCCCCACCTTGTCGGAATCCGACCACGGACCTTCTCGTTACGAGAGGAGTTTCTCTTTTGTTCCAGTAATAGAAAATTGTCAAATCTAAACAATGCAATGAGGTTGTTTTTGATGGTGGATCGTAGAATTTTGTGCGCTCCCCTTGCATATGTTCTGGAAACTGAAGTCAAGTCACACACGCTGAACCTCGCAGGCCGGTTGTCTGCTAAGCAAACAGCGGCATCTGCTGTTTAAAGCTCAGTATTGCATGTCCATGACCGTGTACTTCAACAGGGCCTCAACGGGACCCGCCAAAGTACTTCGAATACCGAAGTACTATCGGATGAGATTTGAGGTCGGAAACAACCAGCGACAAAGGCTTTTAGAAAACATGCATTTAATTTTATTATTAATTTTCACGCATAATAAAATTGCATCCCCCCCCTCCCAAAAAAATGAATCCTCACATCCAAGGCTCTTGTAATCTCATCACCTGACGGCAGGCCAGTAGCAGCATTTCTTTTTTTTTTTTTTACTTTTTTTTTTTTCTTTTTTTTCCCAGTTTTTTTTTGGTTTTCCCCCCCCCCCCCCCCTTTTTATAA
>CAAKHD010008619.1:79437-92368 GCA_901007705.1 Fistularia tabacaria | reverse complement strand
CTTTCCCTACACGACGCTCTTCCGATCTAGAGCCACGGTCTTGGATTTAGAGGTGCTGATCATCATCCCCTCGAAACCGGATCCCCTTGACGCCCTGGCTGTGCCTAGAAATTCTGTCCGTAAAAGTTCTTAACAGAACGGACAGAGGACGTCCCCTGGCGGAGTCCAACCCTCACCGGAGACGAGTCCGACTTAATACCGCCAATACAGATCAAGCTCTGGCACGAGCATACAAGGATCAAACAGCCCGTATTACGGGGTTCGGTACCCCATACTCCCGGAGCACCCCGACAGGATTCCCCCGCGATACACGGTCGAATGCCTTCTCCAGGTCCACGAAACCCTGCTCTCCAGCACCCCTGGGTAGACGTTTCCAGGGAAGCTGAGGAGTGGGAGCACGTCGTCCAATCTCCATCGGCAACCCCCACAGCTCTGTGCCGCTGGGCCTGCTGCTGCCTGTCAGCTGCCTCCAGGTCCGTTCATCTTTTTCCTCATCTGGGGGTCTTCTTGAGCCCTCACCCCAGGACCTGTTTGTTTTGGGTGACCCTACCAGGGGCATCAAGCCCCGACACATTAGCTCCTGGAGATCACTGGGACACGCAAAGCCCTCCACCATGATGAGGTGGCGGCTCGAGGAGGCCTCAATAGGCATTCCAAAAAAAAAGTGGAAATTATGGCTTTTAAAGGAGTCTCCAGTCCTTTGACAGTGCAGTTGGCCAGCATCGATCTGAGGGACACTCTTGATAATCAAAATACTGTAGTTCAGGGGCGCTCAGCACGTCGATCCCAATCTACTGGTCAATCGCGTAGCCCTGCCTTTCAAAACAAAGTCAACCGCACAACAAGGAAAAAATGACTCAACCGCGAGCCACAGAATCCAGTACAGTCCAGGTAGTGTGTGTCGATCACATGTCATTAAAAATAGCTGTTAGCCTGTCATCCATCCCCACTGCGGCATCGACGCGCTTGATTGACCCGCAGTCCAGCCAGTCCGAGATCTCGATCCGAATACCGTCCCAGCACGACTGGTGGACATTTGTTTGAGTCCATTCAGTGCAAGATGTGATTAGAGTAAAGTCATGGCCATAAATGGACAGAATTTTATCGTGCCACACATGTTCATGATGTTATGCAAGGGAAACAATACATAATTTAAATATTAAATACACTTGGTGTTGAATGTATATAAAACAATTTTACTGCTGGTAGATCATTCTGACTTGGTCATTATAAGAGTCGCTCGCAAGCCAAAAAACTGTGAGCACCCCTGCAGATTTTTGATTGGGATTTTAATCAGTATTCTTTTACTACTAGTAACGTTTTCAATTTTTACTCGAGATTATTTCATTTTATTGCAGAGCCGTCCTGACAGACTGCACAGTAAAAGATACTCGTATTATCTGCTGGCTTGTTAAAATGAAGCCCATGACATGCTGAGTGTCCCTGTCCCATCATATTGAAGAGCTGAAAATTGCAGCGGACTGAAGTGCTGGGAGCTCGACGCGACCGCGACCGATTGTCGCTGAATGGTGTGAAAAAGAGTCCAGCCTTGACCCATTCTCGCGCTCACGATTCGGCAATACACAGATCCATTAACTAACAACAATAGCCAACGCTGTGGTATCTGTATTTTCCCCTGGCGACAGCCGCCGTGCTGTTATACCCAAGGACAACAGCGTGTCTCTACATTGTTTTGCCTACACAAAGCTATCTCGCTCTCGTTCTGTCTCCCTCCATCTCTGGCCATGTGTGTGGGGGTGTTGTGTGGAGGTGGCTTAGCAGAAACACACAGGCACTGAAACCAAGCAGGGAGGCTTTTCCTCAGCGTATCGCTGAAATTGATATTGTAATATGCAGCTGCTGCGAGGGGAGAACGAGTGCACCGATTTTAAGATTCAAAATGACGGAGAGAAGGGGTGGTAGAGAGGTGCAGCCACGTTGTCTCAGGTAGCAAATTATGATTTTTCAAAAGTTGCGAGGGCTCTTTCTAAAAGAAAGTCCCCGGTAATGTACCGAAGCCAAAGAGACAGGATGCAGGGGATCCAATGTGCTGGAGTCGTGTCATTCATGTGCTAAGTGCTTCATTCTATGCCTTCTGTGCTTTTGCAGAGATGTGCTAAATTTCGCATCCTAGGTTGCCAGTTTTTTGGGAACAAAAGTTTGATGGTCCGCTCTATAAATAACCACGTTAAAGCCTTCTGAGGCAGCAAACACACACAATAGGAGGGAAGGCCAGATTGGAAAGAGTTCACTTTGCAAAAATCCATAAGCAGGCTTTAGATAAGGTTAATATGTCACACACACACACACGCACTTAGCTATACATTGTACATGCACAGTTATACATTGTATCTTAAATGTATGGAAATCCAATCCTCCTTTTTTATCAATGATCCGCTTTTTTTCTCCCCTAGACAACCATGGTGTCATTAGAGGGCCTGACGAAGGTGGTGGACCCCTCCCAGCTGACAGCTGACTTTGACGGCAGCCTCGACTACAACCACGACGAGTGGATCGAGGTGAGTTCGGCCGATCCGTCCCTCCGCCCGGCTGTTTTCATCTCACTCGAGCCTTTCAAAATCCACAGCTGTAAAAGAAACCGATCGGCCGGTTCGGCGGGGGAAAAAAAAACACCGGGCCGGTTGATTTTTAGCCATTAAAGCAGCATTTACTCCCAAGTGGTGCATCAGCTGCTGAAACGTAGAGAGATCCACGGAGCATTCAACGGTCTGAGCAACTCTGAAATGAACCTGATCCGACTGATTTGTCATTTCTCTCGGACCTCAAGATTGATGACTTTATTCCGCTCGTTTTACATACAAAGAAAACAGGACTTTGCTTTTCTGTTCAGTGGAGGGAAATATGGATTCACAGGCACGAATGGGGAAAATGAACTCCTTTTCTCAAAGATTTTATTGTCTGTCTTTGCATCCGTACGGGCTCTTTGTTTGCCGGGAGGCTCAAGATATTTTGCAGCCATGCCAGATGCCAGTTCAAGATGGGATCTGCAGTGTAAAGATTTTTCCAATTGTGTCTCAAAAAAAAATATCAAGAAATGATGCAGAGCTCAAGGAGCGGCTGCACTGGAGGAGATGGATAGTGTGTGTGTGGGGGGAGGGAGTGACATTTGAGGGGGGCATCTGTTCTGCACCCTGATGGAGCCCAAAGCCAGGCTGAGCAGAGCAGGTTCATCCTTCACTCATAGACGACTTGGAACGGAGTCCAAAGTGAGAGAAGATCAGAATTCGAAGAGCGAATGGAATTCCCAAGCGGGTCAATATTCTCAAGAAACCGATGATTCGCCTGTGAACGGCTGGACTGTTCGCTAAAAATCCATAGGCTTTTTTGCTTCCATATTTTGCCTCTGAAATGAAGCAGCTTTACATCGGTAAAGTTCGGTTCTGTGGGGACAAACAGCGCAACAGGGTGGTGGGACGCAGTAGAACATCACCTCTTCGAAGGCGTTTAAGACTCTCTCGGCCTGGTCATGGAGGTATTGGAACCAAATTAATACTTGAAATTAAATGATCAATAATCAAAAGCTAAATCAAAGCGCACATATTAGATGTTTTGGAGAGAAGGTCACGGAAGCCGGACTGAGATAGTTGGGTCACGGACAGCGGAGGGATAGGGAATATATTGGTAGACGGATGCTGGAATTGGAGCTGCCAGGCAGGAGGTCTGGAGGAAGACCGAAGAGAAGATTTATGGAGGTAGTGAGAGAGGATATGAAGGTAGTTGGTGTGAGAGAGGAGGATACAGAGAATAGGGTTAGATGGAGAAGGTTGATTGGCTGTGGCGACTCCTGATGGGAAAAGCCCAAAGGAAAAGAACAGTTAAATCAAAGCAAATATCAAGTTTTATCAATTTTATTTTGATATTTTTTGATACTTCAATTTTGTCCCGGTTTTATAAACAGAAAAAATGACAACTTTAAGGATGCTGTTGTCACGAGTAGATTTTCTCAGTGGACTCTGGATCCCTGACTCTTGAAATCAAAAATAGGGCCTGTCCAAAAAATTTCAAAGTTTAATTTTTGTTGTTTTTGTTCATATCCAAAAAATGTTTCAGTGGAATGTAAGCCGACGTTCTCCGCAGATCTTTGTTTGCCCCTCCGGTGGCTCGTAAGCTCAGTTTGCTGAATCCCACCTCGGCTCGTTTCTCCTCGCAGTCACTGCGCTTCGATCGTTCGTCTCCTATGCAAAGCGTGTCCAAAAGCTCGCCGCGGCCGTCTTTGTACGCCAGTCCCGGTCACCAGCCGCTGCGCTCGCACCCTTACCGGGCCAAAACACCAGCATGAAAGAGCTGTGTGGGCACCGCGCTGCTGCTGTGCGCTGAGATGGCGGACGGGGGACGAAGCACAGCTGCTATCACTACTGTGGAAAACCATGATTGATGTCGGTTTCATATTTTCTCAATCCTGACGTTGAAAGTATCATTTTATGACCAGTGTTACTCAATGTTTTATCCTGAATTCACAGAATTGGTCGGTCAGTTAATGTTATCCGCCTACAGGTAAGGACCTGCTGGGCTTTGCCAAAACCGCCTTTTTTTTTTTTCTTTTTCCCGCGTTCGACCAGGTGCGCGTGGCGTTCGAGGAGTTCTCCGGTCACGCCACGCAAATGCTGGCTCGACTGGAGGAGATGCAAGAAACCGTGTCCAGAAAAGATTTTCCCCAAGACCTGGAGGGAGCCAGGAGAATGATCGAAGAACACGCCACGCTAAAGAAGAAGGTCATAAAAGCCCCCATAGAGGAGCTGGACACTGAGGGACAGAGGTGAGGGAGAACCGCTACGTTTTGAGCATTTTGTCCCCATCTCCTCTGTCTGGCACCGACACAGAAATGTTCCTCTCCGTTTCCTTATTTCATGCAAGCTTCTGTTTAATGATGACAGAAAAGCTTTACAGATGATGCAGTTTGGAATTGTCTGTGACTGTTAACTAACATTGGATGTTGGTCAAACTGTGCAAGTTCAAAATAACACGCTGTGGGTTGTTAATATCAGACCCGTCAATTTTAGCAGATATACTCTAGTATTAAAAACCAGAAGGGCCATTTATTGTGAGTTGTGTGTACAAAGCTTTCTCATGGAAACTATTTGAAAGAATCAATAAAATAACAGCGCACATTAAACTACTTTTTAAAACCCTTCTCCAGGTTGCTCCAACGAATCCAGAGCAGCGAGTCCTTCTCCAACCGCAACGGCGGCGGTGGCGGTGGCGGCGGCGGCGGCGGCGGCGGCGGGGTCTGTAACGCCGACACCCAAGGACTGGTGCCCCGGATCACCCAGCTGCTCGACAAGCTGCACTCCACCCGACAGCACCTCCACCAGGCCTGGCATGTCCGCAAGCTGCAGCTGGACCAGTGCTTCCAGCTCCGCCTTTTCGAGCAGGACGCAGAGAAGGTTAGAGTAGGAGGGGTAATCTATAAGAGCGGCCACTGATCCCTGCAGGGCTCCGGCCAGTACCAACAAAACCTAATTATAACACATCCAAGCATCGATTTGTGCCGTTTGCAGAGCTCGTCAGTTCTTTTTGTTCTGGCCGCTAAATTTTTTAATGCATGTAACCGTTTAACTTGCTGGAAACTTTCTAAAAAGTGAGGGTAATCCTTCATCATTTAATGCTGAAATCCATACATTTGTTTGAAAGATGTGCAAAAAAAAAACCAAACAACAACAGTATTTTTATTTTTTTTTATTCTCATTTTGTATCTTCTGGGAAAAGTCAGTCATGGGCTTACACAGTCGTAACACTGTTTTTTTTTTATTAGTTTTAAATTACAATGTGGGTCAAATCTGACACTGAGCAGTTTGAGCGGATGGATGAAAATTCCATGGACATATTGACGGCGCGGTTTCTCCGGTGATGTCAAACAGCAGTGTTAGACAATGGTGTCTCTTTACGAGTTATACAAAGAAATGTTTTATGATTAACAGCATGACTTGAATCTTATCTGTTAGAAATTAGCTTCACTGTGAATTCTGATGGCTTGCAACGGCTTAGCGGCCAGCTGTTTATAAAGGCAACCCAATGTACAACTAACACTGACATTTTTTCAAATTGTAAATAATTCATAATTTAACCGTCTCCGCAGCATTTGGTTCATTGCTTTTAAACTGATAACCAATGTGATTGTTACAAAATTGCCTTTCAGTTGTTGCAAATACTTGCAGTTGGACTGGCATTGAGAAATTCTCCTTGTTCAGTCTAACCTTACCTTCGGCTACTAAACATCGTGTTCGTGAGACCTTAGAACCTTTCGTGGGGCCCCACAGCCAGCCGACAGTCGGACATCTCCTGCTTCCGTTAGGAGCGGGACTTAGTAACTCAGAAACTCCGTAATCCGTGTTTGAGTGAGTTGCATAAAATAGCAGGTTGCAGCATCACAGAAAGCTGCAGTCTTGGATACACTGCAGTAGTAGGAGCTTGTTGCTAGGACACCATAGGCCACCAGTTGTTCTCGTGGAGAGCCATGACGATTCCCCTAATGGAGGCTGCTCATTTGTCAGTGTTCTGGCCTGGAAAGCAAGACAACTCTTTGCACACCACTGCAAAACAAAAACACACTGCTTCTCCTGGCACTGCTTGTTTTTAGCCGTTTGCACGGGAATCAGGTGCGAGGCAGTGGTGCGCCCTCACCTGCAGCGTTTCTCATCATTTGACCTGCAAATATGTGTGCGTATTTTGTCCTTCCCCATGTCTCAGATGTTTGACTGGATCATGCACAACAAGGGGTTGTTCCTGGCAGGCTACACAGAGATTGGCAACAACCACCCCCACGCTGTCGAGCTGCAAACCCAGCACAACCACTTTGCAATGAACTGCATGGTAAGACGCACACACAAGCACACACGCAGATTCACGGCAGGAGGCAATGCTTTTCCGCCCACTCGGACTATCGAGTCCGTACCCTGCGCTGTATAATCATATAGTTATTGCACTTAGCGTCAAGCTCTAGTACCGAGTTTGGGTGTTTGTTTAGAGCTGCCTTTGCCTGTGTTCACTTGCTCATTTTCTGTGTGTTACTAAAGGCAGCCTGATATTAAGTAATCTTATCCTTTACCCAATGTCAGCATTATATAACCATTACGAAACTGTCGAGGGGAAGGCACTGTCTCGCTGCGTCACAGTTTCTGTAGCCGTACGGGAGACTGGCATGGTATACAGGTAGACCCCCGGCTTTTTGGCCAGCCTTTACTGAGGAAACGGCTTCATGAATCGATGGAACTGCTTTTTCCATCGGCACCCCTTGTCTGTCCCCCCCCCCCACCCCTCCCCCCAATCTCCCCATCTCTGCAGAACGTGTATGTGAACATCAATCGCATCATGTCGGTGGGCAACCGGCTGCTGGAGTCCGGTCACTATGCCTCCCAGCAGATCAAGCAGATCTCCAGCCAGCTGGAGCAGGAGTGGAAAGCCTTCGCCGCCGCGCTGGATGAACGCAGCACGCTGCTTGAAATGTCTGCCAGTTTCCACCAGAAATGTGACCAGGTGAGACGACAAAGTATACGTGCATTTTCGGGATTTGAATCTCTTCAGTCCGGGGGGGACGTTCGACTCCAGTCGCTTGTCTTCCCAACAGGATCAGGCATCCTAGTGATAATAATTTGAGCCTGCCAGCAGCATAAGCAAGCTCCTCAGCGGCCCATCCTCCTTGCTAATAAGCATGTCCTTTTCAAGTATTGTTCTCAAATCTCCACTGCTTGCAGGCGTTCTGGTTCCTTTCCATATTTCTTACTCTTATAGATGAGGAAATGCTCCCTGGAATTGAAAGGGAAAAAAAAAAAAAAAGAAAAAGGTAACCCTGTCAGGCTGCTTGCGTGAGTCACTGATGTTGTTTTGAAACCAGCTGAAAAATGGACCCGTGTGTTATAGATTGCTGACCGCAGTCACGCAGACCCCTTTTCCTGGCTTCATTAAGTCTTTTCAACACGGCATATGTGCCACATTAACATATATTAACATAAATATATGCAGTACATAAGTGTAACATTTCCTACCTGCTGTTATTTCTGTCCGCTCATTACGGAAAATGCGAAATGGCCAACTAAAGAACATGGGTGGTCAAACTTTTCTGACCTGGAACATTGCCATCATCACGCCAACCTTTCATGTTTGTGAGCTGAAACAGAAGCTGCGTTTTTCCAAAGGTTTTTGCCACAACCTCGCTTCACATCACAGCAATTTTTTATTTCAATGTCTCGGTTATGTTTTTTATTCCAATTATTATTTGGGGGATGTTGAAAAGGGAATAATTAGATGGAGGTTATTTCATGACTTAATATTTCTTTAAGCCAGACTTGATGTGTTTTTTTCCTGCCCTCCTATGGAGGTTCTAAGGAAAGTTTCTGGAAGTCACCGCAGGCCGAAGGACAGCCCCATCGAGCAGGATAGATCCTGTGAAAACATTATTACTGGGGCTTGGTGCTTCGGAGCAAGGCAAAAAAAAAAGTCATATTTTGTAGCTGTGCTTTGCTTTTGAACAACGCATATAAATGAAGCGCGTCCTGCATCATGACGAGATGTTTACCTCCTCCGTTTTCCGAGGGATTCAGATGACAGACATCTGTAACAGCGTCGCAGCTCAGGCCTGGGGATGAAAACGATTTTCTTGATTTTAATTTCGAGCTGATGTTTGAGTAAAAATAAAACAAAACAAAACAAAATGATAGAAGAGCGGATGCAGGCCGTGAAATAATGTCATTCATTTGTAAAAAGAAAAAGAAAAAAAATAGAATAATACATTTGTAATAGATTACAATGAGATGATATGAGACATAATGAGAAACATACACAACGAAATGTGTGTATTTGTAGCCTGTTGCCTGTATAGAACAGTAACCCCCAGGAGATTTCTCGTAAGCTCTTTCTGTTTTTGTGATTCTTCAGATAGTCACAAGAACGTGCACCTGCGCGTCTGTTTCGTGCTGCTGCTGCTGCCAAGATGGCATTTTTGAACCCGAGTGAGTGGACGTGTCAATGTACGGCCGTGTTTTTGTTCCCCGCCAGTACATGAGTAACGTGGACTCGTGGTGCAAGGCTTGCGGCGAGGTGGATTTGCCCTCGGAGCTGCAGGACCTGGAAGACGCCATCCACCATCACCAGGGCTTGTACGATCACATCACTGCAGCCTACTCCGAGGTACCTCCTCTCTTCGAGCGACTCCTTTACGAGCAAGCGCTGCATCTCAAACACAGCTGGTGTTCTTCGTGTGCTGTTGCACTGAGGCAAATGCACTTCCAGACGTGACCGTGTATGATTGACATCAAGGCTCAGTTTAAGGGTATCCCAGGGTCAGGTCAAGTAGATTAAACTTTAAGAGAACAGAAACGGCTGAGCCATATGGAAATCAAAAAGACGTGTCTTTCAAATTATAAAAAGGAACTTGTTACTTTTACTTTTTTTGACACTGAGAAAAGAGAGGGGCATTTTGCGTTTGTTGTAAAGAAAACAATCTATTTTTAACCAAAGGTGAGCCAGGACGGCAAAGCCCTGCTGGACAAACTGCAGCGACCTTTAACCCCTGGCAGCGCTGACTCACTGACAGCGTCAGCGAATTACTCCAAGGCAGTTCACCATGTCCTCGACATCATCCACGAGGTGCTGCATCACCAGAGGCAGCTGGAGAACATCTGGCAGCACCGGAAAGTTCGGCTTCACCAGCGCTTACAGCTGTGCGTCTTTCAACAGGACGTTCAGCAGGTACATACTCCCCACTCATCGCCGCCGCCGCCGTGATTTGACCTTTCAACCGGTAACTTGCGCACGTATCTTTTGCACGCGCAAACACCGTTGTTTCAAACGTAGCTAATTTCAGGACTGAATTTAATTGCTGGTGTTTATTAGTGAAATCTGAGCGGGTCCGAGAGTAATTTGAAAATAGCAGGGTTGTCTACTGGTTAGCAGGATTCTTCTCTTAATAGGGGGTTTGTAAAGAGTAGCAGCCATGTTTCCTCTCAAAAAATCTTCTTGAGAAAGCGGCAGGAGCCGTCTCCTCTCACCCCTCACACGATACCACGGAAAAGAACATCAGGTCCCTCAAATCGTAATGCGTTCCTCAGAGACACAGCGCCGCATTTGTGGCGTGACAAAATCAAAATGGTCCGAGATGATAAATGTCGTTACGCGCTGTCCCAAAAAATCGTGGGTATTGCAGACTGTGTTGACATGGCAACCGTCGCCATGGCGACTCGATTGGGGCCATGCAGATGCAGTCGGTCCATTAACGCTGTGAAGGACACAGTGCAGAGAGGCGCTTGTGTAAAAGGAGACTTGATCCAATGCCTCTTTCAACACAGATCAATATTCTTGCTGTCTTTTACTCTCTTTTACATAATCGCCAATACGTATCTCTGCTGTTCCACCGCCGAGCGCGTCCTCATGGCGCCCTGTTACATTCACCCCAGGTGCTGGACTGGATAGAAAACCATGGCGAAGCCTTCCTCAGCAAACACACGGGGGTGGGGAAGTCTCTCCACCGAGCGCGAGCCCTCCAGAAGCGACACGAAGACTTCGAGGAGGTGGCACAGGTAGCTCGGCTCTCTCTGAGTTGCTCAAGAAAAGCAAAAGCAAGTCGTGTGCCCTGCGTTGAGATCGCTTGAAACGCTTCATATTCCTTTGAGACCACAGCGGCTCCACTAAATCATCATTATAGCACTGAATACTGTGCGTTTTGCAGATTAGAAATGTGTCCAAAGTGTTCAGCCATCTTGATTTAGCTCTCTGCAATAATACAGTAAGCTAACAAGCAGTTCAGCCTTGTAACAAACAACATTTAGATATTAAAATGCTAATAAATTTGAATCAGCTGCGCTGAAAACCCAGTGAGGCTGACCCCCGAACCTAGAAGAAGTGGCAATTAATTTAGTGTGCAATTACCTTGGGGTTTTAGAGAAAAGCTTCAAGCTTCTCTCTGTACCAATAAGAGCGACGTATAATCAGATTGCAGTAGCAGCAAATTCTAAGTAACACAGTAAAGTGGCAGCGCTGCTGGAAAACATGTTGAATGAAAGAAAATCCAGTCATGGAAAAGAATGCGAGAAAAGCAGAGTGTCCTGGAAAATTATTTAAAATGTTTCCCCGAACATTAAAAGCAGATTCACGGCTCATCAGGAGGTGCATTTGATAGCATTAGTTCACGTCATTTTAGAATTAAAACTAAGCCACTTAGTTCATAATGAGTGCATATTTTGTCTTTTTCAATTACTTTGCATGACAGAAAAGGTATATTTTGTCTATTTGCTTCGTGGTAATTATCAGAATATTGGATTTTCTAAAATACAGCTTTGGCCCTTACAGAGACACGTCCTCTCAGCCCATCTGGGGAGTAACATATTAGTGCTTCGGACTGATCGTCATCCTGTCGTTTGTGCTGCCGTTCCAGTGTGTTTTAATGGTTTAGCCTGATCCCATAATTGTCCCACATGGCCAAAGTGCTCCCTGTTCACTAAAAGCTATATTTTCCCGCTGCTAAATGTTCTGCAGCATTTTCCCTTCGAATGAATCTCAAGCAGCGGCCAGCTCAGCTCCTGGCTTTCTTATTTTATAAGCTTTTACAGTTTCAGTCGTTTCAGTGCTGCTTAAGTAAGCCTGGAACGGAGCGGCAGATATTCGTTATAATATTCTGAGTATAAATGAACAGCACGCAACTCTCGAAACAAGATGCCTTTTCACATTTGGCAATTATTAAGTCTATTATTTGTGATTATTTTCCAACATAGTTAAATTCAAATTCACGACTTTCTTGATTTCTTTTATTTCCAAAGGAAATTCCCCTCTTGCAGATTTGGGCTCATTTCTAGCCAGTTTGTAGGTGAATTGTTGGAAACCTCTTGGGAAATGTCTTTGACTTTGAAAACAGTCAGTCTGAGCTATTATTTCCAAAAATAAATGAATGCAATGATGAAAACGTAATTAACTACGAAAAAAAATATATATTTTTACCCCGGCATTAGTAGAAAGGTTGTTCCTAATATCCATACGTATGTGTTTTGCGGCCACACCGGTCGTGCAGCAGCCTATTTGACTTAGCCAGTATGTCACCACATGTAAAATGGTTGCACAAAGACTCTGCTTTTCTACCTGTTTCCCTTCTTCCCCTGCCTGTGTTGAAAATACAATCTACTCCGTTTGCCTTCCTCCCGGGTTCATCCACTCGCCCTCCGTGTCGGCCCGCGGGCGCAGAACACGTATACCAATGCAGACAAGCTGCTGGAGGCGGCAGAGCAGCTGGCTCAGACTGGAGAGTGCGACCCAGAGGAGATCTACCAGGCCGCCCACCAGCTCGAAGACAGGATCCAAGACTTTGTTCGCCGCGTGGAGCAGCGCAAAGTCCTGCTGGACATGTCTGTCGCCTTCCACACGCACGTCAAAGAGGTGGGCTGCCAGGGTGATGTAATGGCGGAGTGGATGGTGGGCTGTGTGCTGTGTGGATGAGTGCTGGCTGACCGACAGCTAACAGAGGAGATGCAATCCGGGTATTTTCTTGATTATTTTTTTTTATTTTATTTTTTTCTGAATCAGTGACAGACACAAGCACTCCCCAAGACAACGATTGTACCGTCAAGGCACGTTCTGTTCTGTTCAGTTCTCATTACACTCCCGATGTCCGGTATCCCCCCCTGTAGCTGTGGACGTGGCTGGAGGAGCTCCAAAAGGAGCTGCTGGATGACGTCTACGCCGAGTCGGTGGAGGCGGTCCAGGACCTGATCAAACGCTTCGGCCAGCAGCAGCAGACCACCCTGCAGGTGACCGTGAATGTCATTAAGGAGGGAGAGGACCTCATCCAGCAGCTCAGGTAAGGATCAGCCCCGGCGTCGACCCCCCCCCCCCCACACCGTCTGGTCTACCAGCAGCCCCTATTGTGGTCTTCCCGTGACGCCCCCCCGATATCCTGTTACCTCTTTTTTTCGGCGAAAGAGAAAAAAGA
>CAAKHD010008619.1:69308-79417 GCA_901007705.1 Fistularia tabacaria | reverse complement strand
CCCTCGCCCACCCCCTCCCCCCCTACACTGTCTGGTCTACAGGCAGCACTTATTGTGATCTTCCAGTGACGCTCCCATGATATCCTGTTACCTCTTTTATACGGCGAAAGAAAAAAACGAGACACGCGTGAAAACCCTCCATCAGGAAAACGTGAACAGTGAAATAATCGTGGTCCAAAAATAGCAACTAATTTTTGAGAAAGCGATCTGGGATTGGATTTCAGCGCTGATATTTATTTTAGCACAGCCTAAGGCACAAAACCAGGTGGGGGAGGAAAATGATGAGGCCCGATTCCAGGTCATGCTTTTTCAACTCTTAAGAGAAAAACAGCAGCCATCATGAAACTCCACAAGTTGGAAGTTTGTCATTCGTCCGTGACAAACGCCATGCTTTTAAAAATTCAGCAACAAAGTAAATATGGGATTAAAGAGTCCAATGACCGTGTTGATTTAGAATCCTGACAACAGCTTGTGTTGATTTTGTGTTGTTTTTCACAACACTCCCAAATATTCAAACAGGTGTCAACGTTTCATTTTTTTTTAGGTTTTAAGTCAAATGTTTTTTGATGTGACCATGGATCTGCCAGACGTCCACGTGACCGTTATTAGACAAAGATATCAGTTCAGGAAATGCAGTCTTGGTCGACCTTCAAGTGCTGTTCAAAAAAAGCAACCGTACAAAGACCGTTTTGGGTCTACTTACATAATCACCCTCATGTTTCTATGAATAGAGCTCTGGCGGAGTTATTCTTGGCCTGCACAGCTCGGGACTTTTAAACGTGTGTGAACGTGTCATTAGCTGGATGCAAATGCCCGGCCGTTCGAATGACCGGAGCACCGCGGAGCGCATGAAAAATCCCCAGGGTGGTTGGGAGCATGGATTGGCGAGGTGGCTTCCGCCCCCCACCCCCCACCCCCACCCCCGTCATCCTGCTGTGTTTTTATTCAGGGGAACTTCTCTTCCTCCTCCCTCCTTCCGCATCCACTCCCTTTTTTTCCATCCTCTATCCTCATCATCCTCTCCCCGATGTGCTGGATCCACAGGGTATTCTTACATAAGTCTGGTTTTTAAAAAAAAAATGCACGTCTAATTATGTGGCGGGCCACCTGGTCGGCAACTGTCGGCCCTGCTCACCTTGTGCGTTTGAGCGCCTGTTTACGAGGCATCGTTCCCGCCTGGCGTCCCCGTGAGGGCACGTCTGATTAATCAACACAGAGCTCATCTGTATCTTTTGTTGTTTACTCGTGTTTTTCCTCACCGTTCGCAGCGTTTGCGTGCACAAGTGCCACGTGTGCGTGCGTCTGTCAGATTAATGAATTCGAGCCGGTGGGATTTAAGCAACTTCCCCTACGCAGTTTTGCGTCTCCGTGTTCCCATGCACGCGCCGGCTTATAAAACGTTAACCCGTACGGGGGGGGAGCAAATAGAAAAGCGTTAAAGCAAAGAAGAAATTGAAAAAAAAAAAAACATTTGAAGGAGCACGAGCAAGTCCGAGGTAAATCTGGACATCGTGACGCTGCCCTGAATTCAAGGACAAATCATCAAATGATGAAAAGGAAGCCGGAGATAAAAAGAAAAACTTGTCTCTGGGTTGACTTGTTTTCAAGGACGGCCTTGCAAACATGAAAAATTGAGATCATGTGACAAAGGGGGGACTCACATAAAGTCCAGGGAAATTGAAAGTTATCTTCTTCCTTCAAAAAAATAATAATAATAACATTAACAATTTGTGCTACAGTTCATTTATGGACAAGACATTTGTGGTTGTTTCATATTTTTTGCTTTAACTGACTGCTGGCAAATGGGCTGGCATTTTTTGGTTCAGTGCGTCTTTGTTTTATTTTGTTTTTTTCTCCACAAAGATTTATGAGTGAACTCAGATGTCGACGTCCAAATCTGAATTGCATCCAAACCTGACGGGATACAATCAATAAGGAAGCAGATTCCCAGCCGTGGCGAAGAGGCACTCTTAGAATTTGGATTTTGCATTTTCACCAAACTTAGCTGTTCCAATAGGGTTGTTTGCGCATAAGGCAAGTTTGGTTTGGGCTGCAAAAAAAAAAAAAAAAAAGGAAGCCAAAAGTCCCCGGTGCAAATCCGTGGAGGAGTATGCCAGTGATCCTCGAGGTACTTTAAAATACAAGGTGTATTTTGACAAGTCTTTAATTCTAAAACCAGGTTCCCAGCACAAGTTTACTCTCCTGGAAGAACTCTTTGCCTGATGACGTCATTATTTGTCCCCAAATCAGGAACCAGTCATTTGAATCGTGCACATGGCAACAAACACCTTGAATCCTGAATCTGTACGCACGGGAACATCTGCATTTTCAGTAAAGGGTGAACCGTGGTAGTTTACTGCAGCGGGATCTTTTGTTTGTGTTTGGTTTTCCACATTCATGGTTCTCCACATCACCGCTTCCTGTGTAATTTCCCCCACCCCACCCCACCCCCACCCCACCCCAAAACCCGCCAGGGACTCGGCAATCTCGAGCAACAAAACACCCCACAACAGCTCCATCAACCACATCGAGAGCGTTTTGCAGCAGCTGGACGAGGCCCAGGCCCAGATGGAGGAGCTGTTCCAGGAGAGGAAGATCAAACTGGAGCTCTTCCTGCAGCTTCGCATCTTCGAGAGGGACGCCATCGACGTGAGTCTGCCTGGACACACACCGCGCGTCTTTGGCGCATGTGGGAGTGTGTTGTAACAGTTTGGGTGTTTTCAAGCACAACAGTTCTCATTTTTTACCGTAGTTACTGTAGTACTGCAGTTTCGCCACTCGTCTTAGTCATTCACGATGACTGAAATAAGCAGGACGTTTTTAAAATCGACGCACATCCACAGATCATCTCAGATCTGGAGTCATGGAACGAGGAGCTCACCGGTCAGATGAATGATTTCGACACAGAGGACTTGACGCTGGCAGAGCAGCGGCTGCAGCATCATGCCGACAAGGCCCTGACCATGAACAACCTCACCTTCGACGTCATCCACCAGGGACAGGAGCTGCTGCAGTATGTCAACGAAGTCCAGGCCTCCGGTGAGTCCACCTCTGCTCAGACAGAGCCGGGCAAAGCCTGAGTGTAGGTCTGCAAATAGCAGGCCAGTCCCGATCCTTGTTCTTCCTTCCTTTCACTCTCCTTTGTCAACAAGAATTTGACCTTAATCTGGAATTGCTAAAGCTGCTCATGCTAAACCCTCACTCATCTTCTTTGATACTTCAGATCATTTTCCTAAATGCCAAATTGCACAGAGTGCAAGATGCAAACATTCATCATGTGGGGAGAGGGTTTGGGGGCAATGTCAGTGTTTTAACATCACACGTTGAGACGCATCAGTTCTAAGAGGCAGAAAATTTTGATTCCCAAATGTATTCAACTTGATTTTTTTTCAAGATGACAAGAGGTCGCTTTGAGTGTAATAGCAGTTAAACATCCCGGCTCCTCCTCGTGTGTTGAAGTGCTGTTGAGCAAGACACCGAACACCGAACTGCTCCCCTGGCACTGCTAGACGGCAGCAGACTGCTGGTGGTTCATCCATGATGGTTTCCATGCAGAGAAGGAATTTCCACACGAGGGATTAAAGTATACATTATTATGATTATTATTTAAAATATCTGCAGGATCTGCTTTAAAAAAAAAAGACACATTAGCCAAAAAATTCAGCAGGAAAGAACTTGGCAATTGGAAGACACTGAAAAACAGCGTTAAATGTCCTTCCCTTAATCCTAAAAATTGCACTAGGTTGGCCCAACATCACTCAAAGTCAACCACGCAAACTGCTTTATCTATCTTGCGTGCCAAGTTTCCGATATTTCATCAAACTGCAATCAATACATTTCTTGTTTACCCTTGTTGCGCAGCCACGAGCGCACGTCAGAAAAAGTCAGTGACTGTTGTCAACTCTTCCAGCATGGGTTAAATTTGATGCTATGCACCGTTGTGCACAGGCTCATGAGCTGGCAACTTTAGTTTCATATTGATACCGTGTAGGTGGACCGAGGTCAGATTCGCTCAGCTTTTGTGATGAGAGGCACCCACTCACTAACCATTATAACTCATCTGTGATCTCGCATGCTAATAGGTGCTCTCTGAAGCTGCACAAGGAATAGTTACATCACATCATGCGGACGGGCGTATGTTGATGCTGTCAAACACGCACGCACGCACGCACGCACGCACGCACGCACGCACGCACGCACGCACGCACGCACACACACTTTGAGCCAAATACGCTTTGCCCGATGAAAACAAATGTGACTAATAATTAAAACTATAAGGCAGAAGAGGTTTTCGTAGCTAACTGGTGAGTCATGGAAGGCCCTTCAATCACACTTCCATCCTGACTCACCACATTTTTGTTATTTTTGCGAGAATCTTTAGTCAGTAAATATTAAAGATGATCGGCAGGCATCTTGATGCTGCATCGCGCACACAGACACACACACACACACACACACACACATACACACAGATTGGCTTTCCAAACACATCTGGATAAAAAATTGAAAATACGCCACCTACATTTTTTTTAGCAAACCTCTGCTGCTTTTCTTCTTCTTCTTCTTCTTCTTCTTTTCCCTTGGCTTTTTCCCCTCAGGAGTCGCCACAGCGAATCAACCTTCACCATCGAACCCTATTCTCTGTATCCTCCTTTCTCACGCTAGCTACTTTCATGTCCTCTCTCACTACATCCATAAATCTTCTCTTCGGTCTTCTTCTAGACCTCCTGCCTGGCAGCCCCAATTCCACCGATATATTCACTATCTCTCCTCTGTACATGACCCAACCATTCCCGATCCTATCCGTCTTCGTCACTCCCAAAGAGAACCTCAACATCTTCATCTCTGTGACCTCCACCTCTGTCTCCTGTCTTTTCGTCCGCTGCTTGTAATGACCTGTAATCCCTTTTGTTGAATGAAAGAATCTCCCCCCTCCCCGACATTCACTTCCTGGCCACTGGGGCTTAGAATTGGTTTCACAGCCGCGCACAAGGTGAAAGAATACTACATTCGTTACGAACATCAAAAATGTTACTCGCAAAAGGTGCGTCCAAAGGTAAATTGAATGCGGTGAGTTAAACCAGCGGTCCCCAACCTTTTTTGTGCCACGGACCGGCCCTGAAGGTGTGGTGGATAAATACAACAAAATCAAACGATAGGACCGGAATAAAAAAATTGTATTTCTAAATATAATTAAGGTGAATCCACTGTGTTTGCAACTTCATCAGCAGTATCCTCGTGACATGGCGTCAAGATCATAACATGAGTAACGGCCTCCAAGCCCCACACTCTCTGATTGTCATGGTAACGGTTAAACATGCCTTCAACTTAAGACCCACCACAAGAACAAATACAAAGTGCATGACAAGATAAGATAATGCTTTATTGATCCCCTGAGGGGAAATTCCTGTGTCGCAGCAGCGCAACAATAACAATATCAAAAACCCAACATATCAATAAGCACAACAAAAACAAAAAAACAAAACAAATATATACACACACACATATATATTTATCACCATACATGTCCATATACACATGTACATACATACATATATACATACACATATCCATACCTACATGTATATATTTACACATATACACATACACATATATAGATAAATAATACAGACAAACTAGAATAAATAGGTAAGTGACCAGTAATAATTAGGGGCACCAAGCGTGTGAGTAACGGGGTGATGGTCGCACAGATGCCCTCCAGGCAGTCAGAGTTGTGCTGTTCTACAGTCTGATGGCCGTGGACACAAAGGAGCGTCTGAAGGGTTCAGTTCTGCACCGGGGTGGGATGAGCCGTTGGCTGAACGAGCTGCTCATCAGCCACGGCTCGTGGTGCAGGGGGTGGCAAGGATTGTTCAGGATCGCTCCCGGTTTGTCCTGGCACCGCCCCACCAGCACACTATAGCGAAGAAGAGTGCGCTGGCTACCATAGACTGGTAGAAGGTCTTTAAGGAGCACGCTGCAGACACCAAACCACCTCAGTCTCCTCAGGAAGAACATCCCGCTCTGACCCTTCCTGGAGAGGGCATCTGTGTTGTGTGTCCAGTCCAGTTTGTCTACTGATAGGAGTCCACAATCTCCAGCCAAATACGACGGCCAGTACAAATACAAATACAACTCACCGTAATGTTTTATCGGTGGGAGCCCTGAGCTGGTTTCTCTGCAACCAGACGGTCCCGTCGAGAGGCAACGGGAGACAACGACACCCCGAGTTGTGTTGCTTATGTCCGGTCTGCTCCGTCTTTTTGTTTGCAATAAATTCATATTTGAAGTAGGTCTCCCGCTATTGGCTGTTAAAAGCAGCTTTGTTTTTCTTTGAAGTCGTCGGCTCTTCTCCTGAAAAGAAACTTTCCAAAGACGTTTGTTTTCTGTTCATTTTACTAGCTTGGGGGTTTCAATTTAGCGGTGATGTACTATGTGTTAGCGGGCGGCACAGCCCCTTTTAGAAGGTAGCGGATGGAGGAAAGACATGTGAGCGAGGCAAAGCGCCTCGACACGCGTCAACAGCGAGTCACAGACAGATGTGTCGGAGAGGATCCGCTCATTTTTCAAAATAAAACATCGTTCAGAATCAGACAATAAATGACATGGAAATGATGTAAGTTATGCATCCTCTCTGTGCGGCCCGCTACCATTTGACCCACGGGCCGGTATCGGTCGGCGGCCTGGGGTTTGGGACCGCTGTGTTAAATGACTAATTCATAAGAGGGTGAGATGAGGCTGTCAGACATTCTTCTTCTTACTCTGATTCATCCGTCACTTTTTTCTTTGTCCATAATATTACAGGAAATAGGGGAAACCTGTCTTGACCCCCACATTTACAATTATTTCCAAAAAGTCCTTCAGTCTGAGTTTTGTTCTGACCAGCGGTTGACAACCAAGAAGATTTCTGCTCCTGCAATGGAGGGGAAAGAAACAAACACTACAGCTGCAGTCTGTGTGTGTCTGCACTCCAGGTGTCGAGCTTTTGTGTGACCGGGACGTCGACATGGCGACACGAGTTCAGGACCTGCTGGAGTTCCTCCACGAGAAGCAACAGGAGCTGGACCTGGCAGCCGAGCAGCACCGGAGGCACCTGGAGCAATGTGTCCAACTGAGGCACTTACAGGCTGAGGTCAAACAGGTAGGACACCCTTAGAGCAGCGGTGTTTGGCACCATCTTCAGGCCAAGCGACCAGAGCTACACAGGCTGGAGAAGTTTGAAGTAAAACCAAAGAAAAAAAAAAAAAAAGGGTATTTGTCCTTGGGGCTCACAGCTGTCCTCTTTCTCCAGGTCCTCGGTTGGATTCGTAACGGCGAGTCGATGCTGAACGCTGGTCTTATCACAGCCAGCTCCCTGCAGGAAGCCGAGCAGCTGCAGAGAGAACACGAACAGTTCCAGCACGCCATCGAGGTCTCGGCCTTCCCTCTCTTTTGTTTGTCTAGCTTTTCGTTCGTTTGTCGTTGTTCTTTTTTTACTGGTTCCCGCGCATCTTGGGCTGAATCTTTCCTGGAAGCGCCTTGAAAAATAAACTTAGTTTGGAACGCCGCTCAGGTGTCGTTAACCCAACCGTCTGCCACCTGCTTGCAGAAAACACACCAGAGTGCCCTGCAGGTTCAGCAGAAGGCAGAGGCTCTGCTCCAGGCCAACCACTACGACATGGACCTGATCAGGGACTGTGCCGAGAACGTAGCGTCCCACTGGCAGCAGCTCATGCTGAAGATGGAGGACCGACTCAAGCTGGTCAATGCCTCCGTGGCCTTCTACAAGACCTCAGAGCAGGTAGGAGACGCGGCAGACGTCGCTTTCAACCGCCCTCCCCAAGCGGATTTGAGAAAACAAAAAACGGACTGCAGTGTTTTTTCCTCAGACAAGAATGTTTTGCCCCTTCAGGTCTGCAGCGTGTTGGAAAGCCTGGAGCAAGAGTACAAGAGGGAGGAGGACTGGTGCGGAGGAGCTGACAAGCTCGGCCCCAACTGCGAAACGGACCACGTCACCCCCATGATCAGCAAACACCTGGAGCAGAAGGAGGCCTTCCTCAAGGTAAAACCGTGAGTCAAATCAAAGCGGAAGGGTGGGGAAAAAGCAAAAAAAACCTCCACGCCTCAGTTTTTTGCGTGCATGTTCTCTCCTGGACCAGGCGTGCACGCTGGCCAGAAGAAACGCGGATGTCTTCCTCAAGTACATGCACAGGAACAGCGTCAACATGCCCGGGATGCTGAGTCACGTCAAAGCTCCGGAGCAGCAAGTTAAAAGTGAGTGACAAAATCTTCATGGCTCTCATTCGGTACGGCCAAGAGAGCTGAGGGGATTCGACTTTTTGTGAAATGACCCAAACAAATAGCAGAGGACTTCTATTTCATCGCATGTTTAGCAAGAAGACCAAAAATTGCCTGCTTCTTTTTGTAAACACATGACGCTCACATTCACAAAAGGTTGCAGGATGTCATTTGAATTATATTATACTCATACTTTTTTATCTCCAAGGTGGAATTTTAAAGTTTTTAAGAACCTCTGGAATAGCTGGAAGACAAAATCTAATATTTGAAAGTTCAGCTTCAGTGGCATTGACGTCCCGTTGCAAACTGAAACCAAGTCGAGAAAAGGAGAGATCCTTGACTTCACTGAGCTGAAAAAACTGTCCTGAATTTTTGTCGCATATTTTTTCCCTGTGTTTTCTGTTGCGTGCAGACATTCTCAACGAGCTCCTGCAGAGGGAGAATCGTGTTCTTCACTTCTGGACCATGAGGAAACGGCGACTGGACCAGTGTCAGCAATATGTGGTGTTTGAACGCAGCGCCAAGCAGGTAAACACGAACGCGGATGGCCGAGGCAATGGCCGGCATTGTTTCCATCTTAAGGAGCAACCTAGAATATCAGCAAGGGTCATTTAGCTGTGACACAGTTCATGAAATTAGGGGGGGAAACACAATATTTAAATGCCCCGTTACTGATGAATGTATTTAAGTCTCAGATGAACGAGCTTTTTCACACTTGACATTGATTTCATGTCAGCAAATCTTCTGAATGCGCTTTTCATGAGGTCCGCTCGTCTTCAGCAGCCCTGCACCCGCACGGCATCTTTATCCACGTGCCATTAAAAACCCTGAAAGTTACTCCGTTGCGGGTGTGTTTTCAGGCTCTGGAGTGGATTCATGACACAGGCGAGTTTTACCTGTCCACACACACTTCCACGGGCTCAAGCATCCACCACACGCAAGAGCTGCTGAAGGAGCACGAGGACTTCCACATCACGGCCAAGGTTGACCCTTTCACAAATCCAGTAGTCAATAGAGTGTGTGTGTGTGTGTGTGTGTGTGTGTGTGTGTGTGTGTGTGTGTGTGTGTGTGTGTGTGTGTGTGTGTGTGTGTGTGTGTGTGTGTGTGTGTGCTGGCCTGGGCAAAGTAACACCCCTTCCTCCCCAGCAAACCAAGGAGCGTGTGAAACTGCTGATCCAACTGGCCGACGGCTTCTGCGATAAAGGCCACAGTCATGCCGGAGAGATCAAAAAGTGGGTGACCGCCGTGGACAAGCGCTACAGGGACTTCTCCCTGCGGATGGACAAGTACCGCTGCAGCCTGGAGAAAGCGCTGGGCATCTCCTCCGACTCCAACAAAGCAGTGAGTGTCCGCGTCGTCGAGGCCGCGGCACCAAACGTTTTTTCACGAGCGATTTCACACTGACGCTCTGTCCCTATGCCGCTCTATCAGAGCAAGGATCTGCAGTTGGACATCATTCCGGCCACTGCTCCGGGGTCGGAGGTCAAGCTGAGGGACGCCGCGCATGAGCTCAACGAGGAGAAACGCAAGTCTGCGCGCAGAAAGGAGTATGTCTTTCTTTTTTTTTGGCGGACAAAAAGCCGTCATCAGACCGAATTGTACGACCGTCACATCAGTAACGCCTGTCGTCTAACTTCACCCGATTCCGTATTTTGTCTTTTCCACACGACACAATTTTGCGACAAAACTAGACGTGCGAGGCGGGGAGGGGGGGGGGGGGGGGCCCCCCAGACTTCGGATTGAATGCTTCGCCCACAAAAATGTAGCCGCGGGCGGCGAGCCTTTTCACGCCCCTGTTCCAAACCCCCCCCGATCATAAAAATGTCCCCTTT
>CAAKHD010008619.1:47938-59283 GCA_901007705.1 Fistularia tabacaria | reverse complement strand
TAGTGAGTTTAACCCTTCGAAAAGAACAGCCGGCCGTCAAAATGCGAAGGTGAGAGCCTAAAAATGGCGCGGCCCCCATACCCAGGTGAACATTTGGAAAGCCCCAGTCCCCCCGTCCCCCCTCCTTTCCCATCCTTGTTCTCGTCATCCCCCGACCCCACCGTCCCCCACCACCACCACCACCACCACCACCACCCACTCTCCAAACCCCCGTGCCCGCTCGTTCTCATCTCCCTTTTACACTTTGTGCGTTTAACCTCATAACCCATGCAAGTAATTGGCATCTCTAAACGCTGGCGAGGCCAGAAGCGCACACAGCCTCACCCAGAAAACCCAATTGGGGAAAGTCTTGAAGCACAGCACAGCAAGGGTGAGAGTCTCCTGAACTATATACCTATGCATCTATATATATCTATATAAACACACATAACTCTCATCGTCACGCTGTTGGCATCCTCTCTTCATCCCCTCATTAAAAAGGAAAAAAAAAAAAAAAAAGCTTTTTCTCTCCATCTTTTTTTTTTTTATTTCCACAATTTCCCCATTTCTTTTCAAAAAAATTTTTGTTTCACATTATTCACTGAATACTCAGCCTCACCTTTTTTTTTACGTCTTTTTCGACCATTCAACTGAATTTCATGAAACTTCTCAGTTCATTTTTTCCGATGGCTTTATTGACCACAAAAGCCTATGACAGGGGTTTGAAAAGTGCAAACATTTTTCGGGGGGGGGGGGGCAGGAGAAGACATTGGACATTTAACTGTCATTGCTCGCTCAAATTTAATTGAATATAAACCCATCACCACTCAAGTAAATGAAGACCGTAGATAAATAAAGCTGATCAACTTCCAGGAATTGAGAAAACTCTGAGCACCACAGAGATGCTATCATTTCTTAAGATATCAGACATAAAGTAAGTGCAAACAAAATAATAATAATCCGGTGACACGATCTCATCTTTAAATTTCTTTGTGTTTTTTGAATCTTTTTCTGGCTTCTAAAAGTCCCTCCGAAAGTAGTTGTGCATAAAGGCAGAGATTCTGTGACTACGGGGGGGAAAAAAAATCAGATAGTTACAGATGTTGAATTCATTTGATATGATGACACGTGAATAACTAGCTTGGCTTTCAGCATATCGTTTTTTATTTCGAGTCATCAGTGCGTCACGATACCCCTGCTTTTAACGTAACTTAGTCCATACCATGACTTCAGGCATTTGATTTTGCCATCCATTTTTGAAGTAAGTTGGAGAAGTACAGCAGAATGCATTGATGTCAAGTCAATCCTTCAAACTATTATACCATTAAACGGTAGACATGAATGGAAATGGCCGTTACAGCATCTGTGTCCACCAGATGCATTTTAAATTTTTTCCTCATCTATCCAGGTCATACGAAGCACTCAATTATGTTTTTATTTTGTGCTTCTCTCTGTTCATTATCCTCAAAATTTTAGACCGAGATTGTCTGGAGATCGCTGTTCATTTCAATATCAGACGCCCTCAGAAGCAAATGACTGCTGGGATCACGGTAGCGAACCCAAGGGCTGGAAAGACGGGCTCACAAAATCAAGTTTTTTTGGTGTCGCTGTCTTAAAAGGGCATCTGGTGGACATTACATCCATTTAAAAACGGGATGGGCTGTTGTCAACGCGGAGCAAAGTAGCCATCGTATCAATCGGGAAGTTCTGGACTTGAAGAGGCAGATCAGAATAATCTACTCGATGACGTGAGTTATCAGGCTCTTACGCGCGTTTTTGTCTCCCTACCCAGACCTCTTCTCGTCTGTCCGTCCGTCCATCCAGCTCAGAGACGCCGAGTGCTGCGGAGTTGGTGAGCGCCATCGAGGAGCTGGTCAAAAGCAAGATGGTAGGAAGCAAGGGAAAACAAAGAGAGGAGTTCAAGGATCGCATCTCCGAATTCACTTTCTGCCCAAGGCAGTCCGAAGATTCGGGATTTTGGAAGAAACGAGTTGGTTGGATGAGTTTAACGGTGACAGTGACGAAGAGACGGGGCGGCGCTGGACGTCGCAGAGATAATGTATACTTTATTAATCCCCGTGGGGGAGATTCGTTCTCTGCATGGAACCCATCATAGATGAACCATGAGCAGTTGGCTGCTGCCTAGCAACGCCAGGGGAGCAGTGAGGGGGGTTCGGTGTCTTGCTCAACAACACTTCGACACAACAGGAGGAGCTAGATGAAGATGTTGAGGTTGTCTTTGGAAGTGACGAGGACGGGTAGCATCAGGAATGAGTCCATCAGAGGGACAACGCATAGTCGATGTTTTGGAGAGAAGGTCAGAGAAGCCAGACTGAGATGGTCGGGTCACGGACAGAGGCGGGATAGGGACTATATTTGTAGACGGATGCTGGAATGGGAGATGCCGGGCAGGAGGTCTGGGGGAAGACCAAAGTTATGGAGGTAGTGAGAGAGGATGTGAAGGTAGTTGGTGTGAGAGAGGAGGATGCAGAGAATAGGGTTGGATGGAGAAGGTGGATTGGCTGTGGCGACTCCTGAAGGGAAAACCCCGAAAGAAGAAGAAGAAGAAGAGTTTGTTTTCTGAGTTTAGATTTATCTTGCACATGATTTTCCATATCCGTCCAGTTGGGAGAAAGACGTCCGAACTGGCTTTCCTGATTTCAAAGTGGAAGCGGCCGAGGATGCGCTGTAACTAAGACGTGAGCGCACGTAGGAAGAGCTCTTTATTTTAACCGATCCGCTTCCACGTGGATAATCAGACCAGACGAGTGAAAATGAATAGATAAATCCATGTTTTTGCGTTTTGTTGCGCGAGTTCATCATCATCACCACCACCGCTGAGCCCCAACGGCGGCCACAGCGGTCCGTGGAACTGAATGCGGTGTGTTTGTCTGGGGCGCAGGCTCTGGAGGACCGCCCCAGCTCGCTGTCGGTCGAACAAGGAGACAGCAGCTCTCCCTCCCTCAACCCTTCCGACAACTCGCTCCTTTCCTCCTCCTCCCCCGTTGAGGAGATGGACGAACGGAGAACCAGCGTCCTCAAAAAAAGACAGTGAGTCAAACCTTTCCTCGCCCGCTGATTTATTTCGATCCCGTGGTGGATTTTAAGCGAGGCGTCCAACCCTTTTTGTCGTTGAAGTGACATTCTGCTGGAGCTGGTGGAGACGGAGAGAGATTATGTCAGAGACCTCGGCCTGGTCGTGGAGGTGAGAGGAAGCGGTGAAGCGGCGCAGTTCGCTGCGCATGAAGTCTATGAGCCGTTTTGCTTCGGAAGCTGTCGCTCCACTGAATCGATCCATCTCCATCCCCAGGGCTACATGAGCAGGATGAAGGAGGAGGGCGTTCCCGACGACATGAAGGGAAAAGATAAAATTGTCTTCGGCAACATCCACCAAATCTACGACTGGCATAAAGAGTACGACGCAACACAGTGCAGAGGTTTGTTCCATCAGACCCCGCGGCGACAGTCCGCTCATCCCCCCCCCCCGTCTCTGCTTTACAGCTTCTTCCTCGGGGAGTTGGAGAAATGCTTAGAGGACCCTGACAGGCTGGGGCCGCTCTTTCTCAAGCAGGTAAGCCTCGGTAGAATTGCGCTCCCCTCATTTACAGATTGAGATTCCTTTGCCGGTGCTGTTATCCGTCTTTCGTGTGTGCCCAGGAGCGACGACTCAACATGTACGTGGTTTATTGCCAAAACAAGCCCAAATCCGAGCACATCGTCTCCGAGTATATCGACACCTACTTTGAGGTATGTGGTCGTGTCCAGGTGAAGTCGTCAAGGTCAGGTTTCTCTCAGCGAACTCTGACTTCGGCCCCTTTTCCAGGACCTGAAGCAGCGGCTGAGCCACAGACTGCCTATCACAGACCTGCTCATAAAGCCGGTCCAGAGGATCATGAAGTATCAACTGCTGCTCAAGGTGGGTCCGCCTCAGACCGGCGGGGGACACGGCCGAATCCATGTTTTTCGGTCTCCTGACGTGCAAAATCTGTGTTTGTGGTTCACATTAAAAGTTGAGTTGAGATGCAACGTTCGTGTTCACTTTGTCGCCGCAGGATTTTCTGAAGCATTCGAAAAAAGCTGGGCTGGAGTGGGCGGAGTTAGAGGTAAACGCAAGATACACTTCTGCAATCCGAACCCTTCGAGCGACTGTATCGGAGCGTTTCCTTTAACCGTCTGAAAATGTGACTCTTGCAGAAAGCGGTGGAGGTCATGTGCATCGTGCCGAAGCGCTGCAACGATATGATGAACGTTGGCCGGCTCCAGGGGTTCGATGTAAGACGATGCTGTGAATTTGAAAGCAACACCCGACGGCTTGTTTCTCGTCCTCTCGTACGTCTCTCATCCTTCTCACGCTGTCGTGGCCTCTTCTCCAGGGGAAAATCGTGGCCCAGGGTCGCCTTTTGCTGCAGGACACTTTCATGGTGTCCGACCCGGAGAGCAGCCTGCCGGGCCGGATGAAGGAGAGGAGAGTCTTCCTCTTTGAGCAGCTGGTGATCTTCAGCGAGCCCCTGGACAAGAAGAAGGGCTTTTCGCTGCCTGGCTTCCTTTATAAGAACAGCATCAAGGTAAGAGGAAGAAGGGTTCATCTCAACGGACTCCGTCTTCATATCGAGATTTTTTTAAAAGCTTTTGGAATTCAATACCAAGTTCAAAACCCCTTCAGATCAGCAGTTTGGGTCTGGAGGAGAACGTGGAAGGGGATCCATGCAAGTTCATCCTTACTTCTCGGTCAGCGAACGGCACGGCCGAGTCCTTTGTGCTTCACTCGTCCCACCCGGGGGTGCGTGAGGTGTGGACTCTTCAGATCAGCCAGATCTTAGAGAGTCAACGCAACTTCCTCAACGGTAGGCCAGAAACAAGCGCACCTTCTACAAAAAAGGAACCGATTCAAGTCTTCACCTCACTCGTCCTCCTCCTAGCTCTGACGTCACCGATCGAGTACCAGAGGAACCACGTCGGGGCGAGTGGCGGGTCCTGTGCGCCCGGCTTGGGAGCTCCGGGCGGAAGCAGTAGCGGGTCTAGTGCACCTGGCGCCGGAGCCGGAAGTTCTCAGGGTAGCTCTGTCCCCGCGGCCCCTCAGGGTGGCTCCCGTCGGCCCTCCCGGATCCCCCAGCCTTCCCGCCTCCCGCAGCCCCTGCGCCACCACCCCGGGGCCGACCCCGACGGCCCCAACAAGATGAGCGGTAAGAGCCTTCGCGCCTCGACAACGTGCTCCCTTGGTGACATGAGAGATGTGACTGAGCTGTGAGTTCTGCTCAACTTGTGATCTAGGTTCATCCCCTCGTCTTGTCCCCCCCCCGCTGCTCCCTCCAGGGGGTAGCCCACAGGGCAAGCGCCCAAACCAGACCCCAGAGGACCAGGCACAGACCCCTATTCCTCGTGCCACCGTTGGGCCGTTGCCCTCCACGCCCACATCCAAACCGCGGCCCGGAGCCGTGTCCCCTATGGCCTCCCCAATGGCAACCCCCGCCTTTGGCAAGGACCTCCCACCTCCCCCTCCCAGCCCCGGTCAGAAGTCTGGGTCTGGATTTTGGACCTCGATGCCGGGCTCTCCCGCCAGCCGCCCCGGGTCTTTCACTTTCCCAGGAGACCCGGGAGAGAGCCCGGTCCGTCAGAATTCCAACCAGATCCAGACTGGCTCTGGGAGTCAGAATCAGTCCCACAGACACTCCACGCACAGCAAGGAGGCCGACAGAATGAGTACCTGCTCATCGGCCAGCGAGCAGTCCATCCAGTCCACCCAGAGTAACGGGGTAAGACCGCACCCTGCCGCCCGGCGCTGCTCCGGCTGCCAGGCGGAGGCAGGCCGGGTACTTCCTGTCCATTTCCTGTCTTGCTGCCGCCAGCGCTACTAATCTGTCCACTCCTTCGCATCTCTGACAACTTCCACCGCCCTCCAGCATCATCTGTCTTGCTCAGACGATCTCCGGCGACGTTTTCTCCGGCGACATCTCCGGTTTTAAACTTCTGCCGGATCAGGCTGACTTCTTTCCGCGTGACTCCCTGTCAAGGCTGTCTCTCGATTTCTTGGCTCTAACAACGCTTTTACTAACACTTGCTCTCGGCCGTCCTCCCCCTATTGAAATGTACTTTTCCTGCAACTAACCTCCGACATTTGTAGTCCATCTACAAACGTGCCGGGGGGGCCCGCTCATTGAGTCCGGGGCTCCTCCTCTCGTCTGGAGCGGCGGAGTTGAGACGAGCGTGAAGGATACTATCCATGCCTTTCTTCGCCTTTTTTTTTTTTTTTTTTCCCACAAGAAGACGACGAACTCGTGTTTAGCCCTTTCGACCAAGTCTCGTTTTCTCCCGAAGTCTGTGTCCCGTGGAAAGCAAACACTTTTCTTCATCTGCTCTTGCTTGTCACTCGACGATGCTGGTTTCTCCACTCACATGACAAGCTGACATGTCCCCGTGTTTGACGCCGTACTCACTGCCTTCCCCCCGTCGGTCTTTCCTTCATGTGACGCAGAGTGAAAGTAGCAGCAGCAGTAGCGTATCCACCATGTTGGTGACCCAGGACTACATGGCCGTGAAGGAGGATGAGATCAGCGTAATTCAAGGCGAGGTGGTCCAGATCCTGGCCAGCAATCAGCAGAACATGTTCCTGGTCTTCAGAGCCGCCACCGAGCAGGGCCCCGCCGCCGAGGGCTGGATCCCCGGGTTCGTGCTCGGACACACCTCGGCCATTGTCACGGATTGCACCGAGGGATCGGTCAAGTAAGGGCTTCGGGAGCATTTCACCAAACGTCACGTTCCTTGTTTTTTGAGTCCGGCACGGACCGAATCGCCGTTACCTCATCTGTTCAACTTCACACAGATTTTTTTAAAGCCCCTTCTACTGCCCGAATTAACGTTTGGATTTTTCTGTGTGCCAGTAGGAAGTCATCGTCCTGGCATACAACCTTGCGCATCCGTAAAAAGTCTGAGAAAAAGGAGAAAGAGGCAAAGAAGGAGACCAAGCTGGAAAACGGTTACAGAAAGTCCAGAGACGGCCTTGCCAATAAGGTTTCTGTAAAGGTGAGTTTGTCAGGAAAGATGTGGGAATGTCAGCGCCGCCTTTTGTGGCTTAACATCAAATTCTTCCCTCTTTTGCAGCTTCTAAATCCAAACTACATCTACGACGGTGAGTTTCATCTGCGCGGCTGCGCCGATTCATATGTCCGCAGTTCCACCGGTCGTTCGTTTGAGGATGATCTTTCCTCCCCAGTCCCTCCGGAGTTCCTCGTCCCTCTGAGCGACGTGACGTGCGACAACGGTGAGAGCGTCACCCTCCGGTGCAAAGTGTGCGGTCGACCTCGGGCCACGGTCACCTGGAGGGGCCCCAGCCAGAGCGTCCTCACCAACAACGGACACTTCAGCATCGCCTACAGGTACCAACAAAAACATACACGTGGCGTAAGTTGCGGAATTCAGAAGAGGGCGTTGAAGTTGTGACGATGCGCTCTTTTCAGTGACACCGGCGAAGCAACGCTGCGGATAATCGGCGTGGAGTCGGAGGACGATGGGGTTTACACCTGTGTTGCCACCAACGAGATGGGCAGCGTTGCGTCGTCGGCGAGCCTCCGGGTTTTGGGTGAGAGGGAAAAAAAAAAAAAAAACCCCGATCTTCTGTTTTTCGAGTCTGTTACCGAGCGACAGCGCTTTGACTGTCCGCGGTGTTCCTCAGCCGTGTCCGTCGACGGGATGAGAGTGAGCTGGAAAGAGAACTTTGACTCTCACTACACGGAGGTGGTCGAACTGGGCAGGTAAGCGGACGCCACCGATTTGCGAGAGATTCGCTTCATCCGGAACGATTTGCCGAAAAGCGTTTTTTTTTTTGGTTTGTTTTTTTTTTACCCCCCCTCCTCTTGCAGGGGTCGTTTCTCCGTTGTCAAGCGCTGCGACCACCGCGGCACCAAACGCACCGTCGCGGTCAAACACGTGAACAAGAAGCTGATGAGGAGGGACCGAGTGACGCAGGAGCTCAATCTGCTCCAGAGGCTCCAGCATCCGCACATAATGAGCCTGATAGACACCTACGAAACCCCCAGCAGCTACATCCTGGTCCTGGAGATGTGAGTGGAGCCCTTTCTCTTTTCCAAGCCAGCTCATGGCACTAACCTCAGTAGTCCTTCATGTGTGTGTGTGTGTGTGTGTGTGTGTGTGTGTGTGTGTGTGTGTGTGTGTGTGTGTGTGTGTGTGTTTGTGTGTTTGTGTGTGTGTGAAACAGGGCTGACCAAGGCCGTCTGCTGGACTACATTATAAGCTGGGGGAATCTGACGGAGGAGAAGGTGGCCCACTACTTGAGGGATGTTCTAGAAGCTTTACACTACCTGCACAACTGCAGGATCGTTCATCTGGACGTGAAAGTAAGTGTTTCGGGGGCCCGACTGAGATTTGAATGACAAACAGGTCTTCGCCGTGGTGAGTGAGTGAGGGAAGGTTGCCGCAGGGAAATCTGACTCTCTCTCCCGCTCCGTGCTCTGCTACCTCCTGGACTCTGCAGCGCTCTGCTTTGTTGCCACAGCTCTCCGTTCCTCAGGCACGCCGTTGAACAATCTAATCAAGAACTGCCGCCGCCTCGTCTCTCCCTCATCACCCGAACCTGCTGTGGAGCCTGACCTCCAACAGCATTCACGCTCCTCACTTTCCGACGCTCCTTTCACCTCCAGAATGTTCCTTATAAACTCCTCCGAATCCATTTTCCTCGCCCGCGATAACAAGATGGAACGACTTAAATCCAACCGGTCCTGCTCACTGTCTCTCTTTACTCCCTCTCCTAAATCATCCGAACCCAGCCTCAGCCATCTTCCACCTCCAGAACATTCCTAACATACCGCTTCTCTAAGATAACTCCTGTTCAATTTCTCTTCCAATCAATCCACCATGAAGCCTGCACCGAAGCTCCCCGCCTTTCCTCCTTGGCACACAGTAGTTCCACCGTCCTTCTCAAATTCTAGCTTCTCCTGTCATCGTCCCAGTATCCAAAGTCCCTCCTCTCAGTCCCAGACTCGTGCCTTTCCTCCCCTGAGTCACCCAAACCTGCTGCACGGCCTGTGACGCGCCAAGAACTCTCCGGTTTCACCACCGTCTTGAACGCCAGAGCAAACTGGAACGGGCAGATACAGTCATATGCTCATTTCTCGATCTACGCACGGAAAGCAAAAACAGACGCTCGCCTCTTTCAGATCCTGTTGAGCTTCTTGGCTCCAGTTCGGGGGTCATCTGCGTCCTCCTCGGTCTTCCGCGAGGCCTCCTGCAAAGAGAGGGCTCAGAGCTAACGCTGTCACACCTACCTCTGTGCTCCTCTCCCAGCGTTCTTAAAGCAAATACTGCTTGTGTTGTCCTCTTTTCTCTGCGTGAAACCACACTGACGCTCACTTCTGCTGTGTCCGGTTTCCATCACTCCATGTTTCAGGCATCCTCTCACTCTGGGATCCCGCTGAACGATCCGGACCAGGGATCCCCGGCCCCGGGTCCGCGGATCATTTGTGTAATAGTCCACAAGGAAAATCTTTCTTGGTGCAAATGATCGTTTTTTTCATTCGACCTTCCGGATCTTATTTGGAAAATCATCTGTTTCCTCCTTCGACTTAGTGTCGCGGGAGAGCTTTGAACCCCCACACCTCGAGCCGGTCTGCGGAAACATTTTCATGCATAATACCGGTCCCCGGTCCAAAAAAGGCTGGAGGTCGATGATCTAGACCACCGGTGCCCTCAGCTCTTTCACAGTATTCTGTCCCTCAAACCAACCTGCACAACTCCGTCCCTCCCGCTTTCTCTGTAAACACGACTGCGTTATCTCAGTACCCTCCTTCCTGCCTCCCAGACCACATTGGCTGAATTGCCCAGGCATCTGGAAGCTCCTCTCAACTCCTTCCCGAAAAGCCCACAACACTCCTCCCTTTTCAGCTTCCACCACTATCGTCCCTCTTAAGTTCCCATCCTGAAGAGCAAGCCTGCTTCAGTTGCCTCTGGGAAAAGTCCTGTTTTATCTCGCTTCCAACTCATCACTGATACTTTTCCTAAACTCCAATGTCTACCAATAGAACAACTTCTGGCCTCTAGTCTTTCCCCCCTGGACACACAGTACGTCAACCAGGTCTGCCTTTTTCCTGTCAGTCACAACATTCAAAGCCCGTTCTGTCTCTGCTTTCGAAAGTTGTCCTTACATTAAATTCACACGATTAAGTTTGGCACACGTTTTCCATGAGATGCCCTTGATGACGACCCTCTGCATGGGGACCGGCTCGAGCCCACATTCAAAACTCAGCGTAGAAACGCGTTTCCCTGTACAGTGAAATTCCTACTTTGCTGCCCGCCGTGCATTTGGATATGTGTTGTTAACAATGAATGATTGTAAACATTATTCTAAATATGAACAATGATGGCAGCGCAACAAGACAGTTGAGTGCCGCTTGGTGTGCAACTCACAAAGTGCAGGTGCAGGATGGGTGCAGTAGTTACGTGAATGGCATGAGTAAGACGGCAGATGAGCGTAGCACTGACATGTAGAGTGCAGAGAGAAGAATAAGAGTCAGCTGTTTAGGAGTCTGTTGGCAGTCGAGCAGAACGGGTTCTTCAGTCGTGTCGTTCTGCATTTGCATGAGTTGGCTGGAGTCATTCATGACACCCCCCCCCCCGCAGTTTTAGGAGAGAAGCTGAACTGACGCGTCTGTGAACAAAGCTAACTGAGATTGTTCTTTGCCCCGTTTATCAGCCTGAGAACCTGCTGGTGGCTCAAGGCTCCGGTGGACAGCCCGTGGTCAAACTGACGGATTTCGGCGATGCGGTCCAGCTTAACAGCACACACTACATCCACCCGCTGCTGGGTAGTCCTGAGTTCGCCCCCCCAGAGCTGGTCCTGGGAGAACCGGTGTCGCTGACCTCCGACATGTGGAGCCTGGGCGTGGTGACCTACGTGCTGCTGAGCGGAGCCTCCCCCTTCCTGGACGAAAGCGCCGAGGAGACATGCTTGAACATCTGCCGGCTGGACTTCAGCTTCCCCGGCGATTACTTCCAGGGCGTCAGCCAGGCGGCCCGGGACTTCGTCCGCCTGCTTCTGAGGACCGACCCCGGCAGGAGGCCTCAGTCCGGGCTCTGCCTCCAGGAGCCGTGGCTGCAGGGCGGCCCCAGCGAGGGCTGCCTGGATACGTCGCGCCTCATCTCTTTCATAGACCGCAGGAAACACCAGACGGACGCCCGGCCCATCGGAGGCGTGCGGAGCTTCATCCACAGTCGCCTGCAGCCCCGAGTCTGAGGCTCCCGCTGCAGGTTCCTCTGGGGCCAAGCCGCCTGCCGGTTGGGATGCAAAAAAAAAAAAAAAAAAAAAAAAAAAATAAGAAGCAGATCCATCCCCCTTGCTTAAAAATTATAAACAACAA
>CAAKHD010008619.1:33202-47053 GCA_901007705.1 Fistularia tabacaria | reverse complement strand
AATTATATTTTTTAATTCTTTTTTTTTTTTTTTTTTTTTTTTTTTTTTTTTTTTTGTCCCCCACCCCTCCCCGCGCTTACATAATAATGACCACGTGGCAATGCTGCACCGTCTGACCCGAGAAGAACCAGTAGACATTCATTGTTCGCTTTTCCTAGAACAAAACGTGTGTCGCGCAGATATGAGATATGTTTAAGCCTTACCTTGTAAATAGAGACTTCCACTGCCTTCGTTCCCCTTCCTGCTTGCAGGCGGAGCAACCGGCGGCTGGCGGGAGTGAATGTGGAGACAGAGGAAGACAAAATGACTGTAAATGCACTCATTGTATGTTCTGTTTGATTATGTGCAATGTTGCAGCTTTAACATTTTATGCAACTATTTATGAAGACATCCGTTGTATCTGTAATAAATCTAGAGGAAAAAGAAAAAAAAGCATGTACTTGGTACTGCAAGCACTGCTGGTAGTTTGTGTTTATTTGAGTGTTACGACTTCCGGGCCAGGCCGACATCAGAAGTCTACAATCATGGTTTGATCAAAAATAATTTAACACTTTTTGTACTGTATGCCTATGTAGTATTGGTACACCAAAGTTGCTAGCTTTATAGTACTTAATAAAAACTGTTTCATTGTGATTATGTTTCACAGAGTTAGATATATCATGGCCATGTGAAATTACTGTTTACACTAGTCGAAAAAGAAGTTAAGAACAAATTCCTGTGCTCTGTATGGAAAAAAAAAAAAAAAAAAAAGGGAATTTCGTGAAAGAAATTCTTTGAATCCATAAAAAAGAAATCCAGCATCGCAATGTAATTGGAGGATCTGAACTGTAACTTGATGTACAGATACTTCTTGCCAAAATGTCTTTCATAAATCCCGGTTCTTATAAGACGACAGCAACAAAACGAATCAAGGATTTCTGCTTCGGCTCGGAGTCCGAGCGGTAAAAACCGCCAACAAATCCAGAAATCATCCTTTCCCGTCTTTTTATTTATTCAACAAGTTGTGTGGAGGCCCTTAAAACAACTTGAACTGGATACCTCAGTTTAGGTTTTGTTGTCATTTGTCCCTTTTTTTTTTTCATGTGTTTCATGACTGACATGTTTGCTATTTGTTCATGATTTATTTTTTAATCTCTGCATGTATATTTCTTTGTACAGATCATGTTTTCCTGTAAATATTATTCATTTTGCCATCAGTTATTTGAAAATTAAACATAATGAACACATACTCCTCTTGTGAGTAATGATTGTTTCAGGTACAGATAAATGTAGTCTCTTGTAGCGGTGGACATAAAAGGGGAGAAAATATTTAATTGAATAATTTGTTATATACTTATTGTATATTGTGCACAAAACTGATTTGAAAGATTGAAAATATTTTTTTGAAATGGGACACTTTCAAACCGCAGGCAATTGCAAGAAAATCCAACAACAAACCAAACAGTTGCTCTCTCATGGTAATTTATTTATTTTTCTTTTAGGACTCCAGTCACGAAGTCACAGAAGAGGGCAGCTGCGATGAGAAAATCAAAAGGAGAACTGCCATTGTTAGAACAGTCTAAACTGAGCTAGATTCCCCAACGAGACCCCAAATACGAACCCCCGCAAACAAGACCAGGACTTCAGCCAGGCTCATTCTGGTCAGCGTTCCATGACAGGGCCGAAACACGGACAGTTTCAATCCAGATGAAAGAACATGGACGTACAGGAGAACGCTAAAAATCGCTCGGGCAGAGAATTACCAACTTAGACGTCGTCGGAGGAATCAAACACACGTCTCTAAGATCATGCAAAGACTCGATGGACAGATCGAAACCCTGCGGGGAAGAGCCAGCAACACCAAACGGTGGAGCAACCTTAGCTACAGAAAGGCATGTCACTGATGCCAAGCAGAAGACGGACCAGGAAAGTGGAACTTTGAGAAAAGACCCGCTGCGTTGTCTAGTGAAAACAGCAAATTGAAAATGTGGATATTGTGGCGGGCGCAGTGGTTGGCGCTTCGGCCTCACAGCACGAAGGAACCCGGTTGGATTCCGACAGGGGGACCTTGCGCGGGTTTCCTCCCACAGTCCCAAAAATATGCCGCAGGTTGATTGGAAGAAAACTGGGAAAATCGCCCCGAATGAGCGCGTGAACGGTTGTCCGTCCTCACATGTGGCCCTGCCATTGACCGGCGGCCTGTCCGGGGTTGAACCCCGCCTCTCGGCCGTTGACAGCAGGGATAGGCTCCAGCGCCACCCTGAGTGCAGGATGATGGATGGGTATTTTGGCAAAAACTTGTGCTGCTTAAGGCAGGAATGCTGGTCGACGAGGCCCTTTATCGACACGCAGAATTGTCCTGTTCATCAACAGCACCTGTAGGTGCCATGTGCCCGGATACCGTCTCATTGTGTCGACATCAGCTGTCATTCTGAGCATGACCCCGGGGTCAAGGACCTGATGGATATATTATATTCACCTGTTCCCCGCGGCAGCTGCGTGGAGAGCTGCTTTTTCGTCGAGCGCGGAATCCAACTGCAAACTGAGCGTTCGGAAGAGCCGGCCGTGCCTTGCCTTGTTTCGCTTTGTTCGTTCAGCGTAAGAAATTAAAACGGACGCGGTCAGAAACACATAAATGGCTTTGACCCTTTTTTTGCAGCGAGTCAGCAGTGCAACGCTCCCTCGCTCGGCCTCTCCGAGACTTCGCTTTTTTACTACAATTCTGTCAACGTTAAAGAAAGTATACCCAAACGGCAGATGTGGACACCCGGGCGACACCACGCCGTGCACGCCTGCACCGCCCACTTCAGAATGCAAGCGGGCATCATCACCGTCGGCCTGGAGAGCATTCGGACAATGGAAACGCCTCCCCAGATCTGTGCATGAACGCAGGTGATATAGCTCGGCGGCAATCTGCCTCCGGCCGTCTGGGGTATTTCTTCAAGAATTATCCTTGTGCTCACTTTGACGGTTATCAATTCTGCCGGCCAACAGGCGTCAATAAGAAAAGGGGCCTTGACCTTTTTCAATTTCCTTCATTGCAGGATAGACAATCAGAATACACGACAGAAGGATATCAGCCAGAATGAAAGGAAAGGTGAACAAGACAGTGGTGAGAGCAGCGATTGCTGTGTGGACGAGAAACAGCGACAATGACGAAAAGACAGGAGGCAGAGCCGGAGGTGGCGGAGATGAAGATGTTGAGGTTCTCTTTGGGAGTGACGAGAACGGATAGGATCGGGAATGAGTGCATCAGAGGAACACCACATGTTAGATGTTTTGGAGAGAAGGTCAGAGAAGCCAGACTGAGATGGTCGGGTCATGGAGGGACGGTGAATATATCGGTAGATGGACACTGGAATTGTAGCTGCCAGGCAGGAGGTCTGGAGGAAGACCGAAGAGAAGATTCATGGACGTAGAGAGAAGATATGAAGGTAGTTGGTGTGAGAGAGGAGGATACAGAGAATAGGATTACATGGAGGAGGTCGATTCGCTGTGGCGACTCCTGAAGGGAAAAACCCAAAGGAAAAGAAGATTTCACGTGTAAGACGAACCACAGCTGATGTTGTACAGGTGTCTTCTCAAAGTGGAAATGTAAAGTGGGATTTGTCTCAACCTCGCACAAGTTGAGGTTCAGTTTATGCTGCTTCCAGAAATAGTTTGGGGAACGGTTGGAAGATATCTTGTCAGGTGATTTTATTAGATATTCTTTGTTCAGACACGTCACTAGATGGCAGTACAGCAACAGACATTCAGCTTCTGCTGTGCACTGCAGGTTCAGATGACTGTCTGTCACGATCGCGCTTGTCATTCCTCCTCAGATTTGACCTGGCATTGGAAACGCGGCGCAGGCTTTGTGATGCACTCTCCGGCAACTGTGACGGGGCGGCTCGTTTTAACGATCCCGCCGTCACCGTCGTCTGCAGCCGGCCAGTGTGACGTTTCCGACCCCAAACACAAAGACAGGAAGCTGAGTAGAATAACTTCCCATATTTTAAAGGAAAAACATAATCAGGGTCCAAAGGAAGGAGCAAATGACTCCCATTCATCTGTCATGAGGTCTGTCTGACTGGTCTTCACGGGGAATTTACCTGTTGTTGCCAAATGTCGTCAGACCAATAGATCTTGGTCAGTTCTGAGCGCGTGTTGCCAAGAAGGTCACTCCTGAATCCGTCCTGAGAACCAAACAAAATGTCATTCTTCAGGAAAACATTTTCGTCTGCTAAGCGATGGGAAATGGGATTTATTTTCAGTCGCTACGTCACAGGTGCTTTGTCCATTTTTCCTGTGACCCTTTCCAATAACATGCTTGTTTTTCGGGTCTATATTTGTGTAGCCAACTATTACCACGGGGGAGGGAAATCCTGTCTGACCTCTGAAGCCGCTCTGATGAAAACCCTCGCACTCAGTGACGTCCAGGCGATGGACGGCTCATTTTTCTCCAAACATTACGCAACTCGCATCTCTAATCTTTGTTTGAACAGCCAACCCTTGAGCCCTCACGGAGATATAATGACATGGCCGGGAATCGGATGTCTTGGTAGGACTCAGACGTTATTAGGCATGAGAACGGACGCTCTGTCGGACGCTGCATCGCACTTGTGTGTGCAGACAGATGGTTGTTGTTAGCATGTAATCATTTCTCTGATGTTGGCCTTTGTTTGTCATGCCTGGAAAATCTGAGTAATGCCTAGTTGAAAAAACACCTCTGAGGTAATCGGACTATAATTCATTAATTGACCCTCAAAATGAAACAAATGGGAGGGGATTTATGTCCTGAGGGCCCCGGGTTTTCCGCTGACCTCCGGGCTGGGCTCTGTGTGCCTGGAATCCCAGTTTTTTTTTTTTTTTTCAGAGGAGCCGTATAACCGATGCTCTGTGCTCCCTCTTGTCTGTTTTCATAGGGTCCCTTTCTTCCAGGGCTCTATATATTTACAGGACTCTTTGCCCTTTGCCCCAAACATGGAAAACCGCAGGAATCGCTCTCGGGACGCAAGATGTTCAGCTTGCATATAATGCCTTTGGAACAAATCCTCGTTTTGCTGTGGATTGAGCAGCAAAATGCAGCTCTGTGGAAAAGCAGCTTCCTAAAACCACGCTTTACGAGACAGAGGTCCTCATCGTTACCTTCGAGCCAAACGAAGCCAGCGTCCCCTCGGGCCGTTCCCTCCGCGCAGCCGCTGCGACGTCCCAGATCGAAAGAAGCACGGTGCCTTGCATCGATCAGAAAAAAGGAAAAACGGCACTTTGTTTTTGGTAACGTCAGAAAGTTTCCAACATCCCTCTGTGTAATACCTACCCTGAAAATAACGTCCGTCCCGAGACCGCCTTAAAGACACAAACAAACAAAGAAAAGGGTCAATGGAGTTGTGACTAAACAATCAGCCAGACATGGAATGTGTGACTGAACCGCCGGTCAGTGCAACTGAATGTGTGACATCATGCGGAATCTGGGAAAAAATGTAAATAATGCTATCACGTTTTAATACCACCCATATTGTTGATTCCAATTTGGAAACAGCAGCTCTGTTGTGTTTCTTGGAATCGCCTGAACACGGTTTCCTTTCTCGGGAGCCGTCGGCCTGTTGGTGCAGAGATCGCCCTGCGTCAGATGACAGGTCCTGATTGGTTTGGCGGTGTGAAGCTGCTGGAGATCAGATTGAATGGAACGCCACGTTTCTTGTAAATTTATTTGCACTTTGTACAACCTGTATCGTTGCTTTTAGGACTTTAAACTTCTGCTCACTTCACTAATTTATCTTCTCTCTTACTGATGTTGTTTCTAAGAGATTCTTGCTTTTAAACTCCCTAATCTAAAATCTCATTGAAGATAACGGGCAACCATGTTTTTTGTTTTTTTTTCAGGAAATCTTTAATATTCCGGTATATTCCACGGCTAGGACCATAAAAAAGCATCCTCCGATTTTCCACTCCCCTCCGGTCCTTGAAGGGGTCCTGTACAACACACGCTTTGGGAAAATAAGAACTTAATTCTATACGTCGCTTTTTAAAAATATCGAGGAACACAACATTTGCGGTCATCACTTTACTGTGTGAAAAAATAAAAAAATTAAAATATCCACCAAATTCTGCACATCTCAGCACATCTTGAACGGTGCAGACCACTCAGCCACGGCAGGAGAATGAGAAGCTGCACTGCAGACTACGAGATGTGAAACACAGTCGAATGGTTGCAAAGCCGTGGTTCATAGAAGCCGTCAGAACGCTCCGGAATCCCTCTTAAATATTTTTCAGCGTTGGGAACACGTATCATCCGTAAAAAGAGCACGATGTCTCGTAATCGTTCGATTAGTATCCGGTGCTATGAGGTGCACAGTCTCTCTGATTTGTGTAAAGCCGGAGGGGCAACAATCGCAAATCTTGTTTTATCTGAACTGTATGTGGGTCAGTGCAGATTCAGTTGTCTGCTGCTGCAGAAGGCACAGTACCTTTAGTTGTTCTAATGCTAAGCTCTTCCAGGAATCTACAATCCTCCTGACCACCCACTCCGTGCTATGTTTGTTTGGCGGATGAGAGATTGTTTGTTGTTTGTCAGAATGAACGAAAGAGCGGGTGAATGAATAATTACGTGTTTTCTGGTGTGTGTTCCACCGCCGGCCCGGGCTGCGATGCACGGCGGGGCCGAAGGGGTTCGGTTCCCCAGACGGTCACTTCCCATCACGCTGTTCAGTATGGCCAATTCTCAATGGGTGACTCAGCCGTCCCATGGCAGACATTTACATGTCACTGCCCCGTAACAAAGCCGGGAGGGGAACACAATGCTCCTTGTGATGTGCACCGAGGCGGCCAGCGTCTGCTTTTACCGGTCCTAATGATGACAATGCATACATTCATTAGTGGTCACACTGAAGCCCCGAATTTCCAGGTTTGCGGCCGCCTGCGAAATGAAACAAATATTTCAAAAAACACACACACAATACAAGACACGAGCCCTAACCCTAACCCTAACGCTGACAGAGAACAGGAAGCATTTCCTCCTCCCCTCGGCACACTCGGCCAACGTGAAATAATTTATAAAGTGTTGCTCCTGGAAAATCCAGCAAAGCAGCCAAAGTCGGTGCAGGTCTTATATAACATGCCACATAAAGAGCAAATGGGCCCTGGCCATAGTGAAGCTGTCATCTGCTGGAGTGGTAAAACAATGGGAGTGAAGGGTGAGAGATAGCAGAGCACTGCCCCTGCTGTGATAATAACACTGTGGGATGGCTATATTTAGGGGCTCACTTTGACAAAATTGCCTGGTGGGTGCGTATGTGTGTGTGTGCAAGTGCATGCGTGGACTTTGACGCGTTGTCGTGGGACGTGAATTGAACCCCCTCATCGCGTGATTTACCAAATCTTTCGGGGTTAAGACTACATCGGGGTGAAGGTGAGGCCAGGAAGTCCAATGTGCGTCAAGGCGACGTCCTCTGAAATAATGGGAATCCAAGTATGTTGGTGTCAGCAGTTCGCTACGCAAGCGAAGCTACAAGTCCTGCTTCGAATTTGCCAGAAAACGCTGTAATGTGTCAAGTTCTGTGTGCCTCATTTCCCTGCATGTAAGAACCAGATGTCCGCAAAAGCATCCGCAAATACGACGCAACGTAAAAGTGAATGGGAATGCCATTTTTTTTTTTTTTTTTCCCCTTAAAAGATGGATGTGAGTTGGATCGCATCACGGCACATTTGTACGTATGGATTAAGAATTAAGTGTTTTCTGATTTGAGGGATTTCTGCTCAGCATATCCAGCTATTTTTCAAACGATAAAGTCCGAGAGTAAAAGTGCTCAGTCGGCTGTGGCTCGGTCTGCAGCGCCGGCAACCCTTCCGGTGTGAACGGATGAATGTCATCCAGCGTCGCTGTCAATCATTAACGTAACAAACCCCCTTCCGAATTTTGTCAGGGCGTGAGATTCAATATATATTTTCCTTCCTTCCCAAACAGCTGTTTGCTATTTGATGTTGCTGGAACATCAAGGCATCACACACACATCCAAACTCGCGCGGGCGCAAATACACACACTTAAATTTGACCTTTATATAAAAGGGACATTGTGGCCCGGTGGTCTGCTCTTTAAACCGCCACCAAAGCCACCTGGACTTTGCCTCCAATAAAAACAGTTCAAGCTTTTGCAGAAGAATAATGACTTTTCATTCATTTTTTTTTTCCTTTTTACTCCATCCAGTCACTACCACCTTTTTTTTCAGGCAAGATAACACACGCAGGTCTTTTTTTCATGTTTATGAAATGAATGTTTATAGAATTATCTGTTGTACACAATCTCTCCCTTGTGTGTACATGAACTCTCCTTTCAAAATAGTAAAACGACCATAGCCTCTGGAAGAATTACATTCGAGCGCCACAGAAACAAGGCCAACAGAGAGTCAACCAGCGAGTATTAACAGATTGCCTTCCTGTGTGTCAGCGCCATGTGTTTTGCTCTCCGTCCGATTGGAGCACAGTGTTCCCTGTGCTGTTTCTCCTGGCCGGCGTCCAGGCAGGAGTTTTCGAAGCCATCATGAAGAGATAAGTCAATCAGTATGACAAGGTTACTCTCGGGGTTATCGATGCCGCTGGTGACTTAACCTTGTTCTCCGCAGATACTCGGCATGTGTTCGTGTTTATGCCTCTGCAGCTCCGGCTTATTACTGGAACTCGGTTTGCACCGGAGTGTTTTACTGTGAGCGTATTAAACTGCTGCCGCCGCAGCTGAGCGCTCGTTCTGTTTGTTTGAGAGCTTTCTGCCAGAGAAGCTATCGGGCGGCGGACAACAAACACAGCGGTCCGGAGTCGAATATGATGCAATTATTTTTTCGGGACATAATGAAATTATTCTTTCCGCGTTTCGGCAAACAAGACTTCGGTTTGTAGAGCAAACAGATTCGGTTTCTGCAAGGAATGGACCCGGTAAAGTGAAGCCGCCGTGATTCACATTAACCGGATTCAAGCTCTTTCTACGTCCGTGTTTGCTCCTCGTGGATTTGAACCTGCAGCCGATGCAAAATGTCGCCATTCATCGTAGCACAAGGAGTCCCGGTCGCCGGTTGGTCCTCCTTTTTCAAACGGCATCGGTCGGGACGTGAGGCAAACCGTTTCAGGATTTCAAGCTAACGATCATCAAGCAACGCTGCAGTCATTGAAGCTACCGAACACTCGGAAAGGAGATTTTCAAATTTTAAATGCGCTGGTTTTAAATCTGGACAGGACAGTTAATTCAGTCCTTGTAGGATCTGTCTTTTACCAGCTTTGGCATTCTTTCACTTAAGCCGTGAAATTATCTTTTGCAGGAAAAATGCTTGTCCTCAGCGCAAGATCAGTTGTTGGTGTTGACAGCGGGACGTCTGGCCTCGTGCAGCAGAGGTGCCGTTGTTGCCTCAGGCTGTGCAACCGCTTGGCTTTTAGAGAGCGAAAGGGGGTCTCCGAGATGACTCCCGGTTGGACTTTGTGTTGTGTTTCTGGTTTTTTTTTTAACACATCTGGATTCAAGTAATAAGAAAATGTCAGTCGCCGCGCGTTTGAATTTTAGCTGTCGGAATTGTTCCCTTATTCGGCAGGCTTCATCACTGGCTCGCCGTTGCTTGAAAACCTGTGCTTTATGGGGAAGAGGAACATTATGGTTTGGGTTTTAAATACAGTTTTACAACTTTGACTATGTTTTAAAGCCTTCTGGATGGATTTCTGTGAGAGCAACTACTGACCAGAGAGCGTCCGGGCCGAGCCTTCAATGTGCAAGTATTACAAGACATGTCAGAGTCTCGCGCTGATTCCTCAGGACACCCCGGCTAAGACGTGTATCTTTCTCTCGCTTTTAGCTTTCCACTTCCCTCCCTTTTTCTCATTTTCAGATAATGGACCGATGCATCAGGTTCTGGGTGAAAGCCAGTTCCAGAGATACTGGTTCAGGAACAGACTCCAACTTCCCACAAATGAAGGAACACACACACACACACACACACACACCTCCTCCCTCCTCCTTCCCCCACTTCCTGTTTGATTTTGTTCCCGCTGTTCTGAGAAAAATGAGTCTTGACTCTTAAAAGGGAATGTTCTGGACCTTGTCAGCATTTGGTACTGGCCATCCAGCCGCAGTCTGCCAGGCCAAGCTCGCAGTCTTCTGCAGTGTGTTATGACCTTTCCCTGCCACCTGAAATAAATTGCTCCCCCTCATTTGTTGTTGTAATACTGGGAAACACGATCGTGGCACGGTTGAGACGGACGCCGCCTCACCGATCGTTTGCCACTGGTTCGCCGACAAAATAAAGCACGGACCTGCTCGGTTTTAATACGTGAGGATTTCTATTATTGTTGTCAGACACTTGCTGTTGTCAAGCGTGGATTCGCCGCGGCCGATTGGTTCGGTGCCACCGGAGCGCATGACCTTAACAAGGCGTCCAAAACTCCTTGGTCTGTGGCCCCCCGCTGTCCTCTCCCCAGTACAGTTTGTGCAAGACTGACTTCAAAAGCCTTTCAGTAATCCCGGCTATACGGTATTTTCTTGTCATCGGACTTGAAAAGTGCGTGTAATAACCGCCATTTATTGCTTGTTTCACGCCGACGCGCGGTTATTCTCGATCATCTCTCTGTTCATCTCATGCTCTATTGTCATGACCTGCTAGACGAGTAAAGAATTTAACACACGAAAGCCCTGAATTTAAGGGCGCTAGATGTCCCTGTGTTACACACAGACGCGGCGTTATTCTAGGAATGCCAACAGGGAACCCGGGAGCGCGTCGGCACGAAAACCGTCACGCTCACCATATGAGAGAAGCTGATCGTGTGTATCGATGACCCGTGGACGAAGCGATCGTACACACAAACACGGGACCGCTGACAAGAAAAACCGATGCAGCGAATATCTGTTGCCGCAATCCGGTGAACAATCACAAATGTCGATTATGTAAAATTGATGTCGGGGATTAAATGGCTCTCAAGGTTTGGGCCTCTCGGTCTTTAAGTCGATCCTTGTCCCGCAAAGGCCCACAAATCACAAATCACTCGTGCTTGGCCGGAGTTCAGCAGCGAGACTCTCGAGTCGTACGTCGAGGAGCACAAACTGCGCTCACCAACTTTAAATGATTAACCTCTTCCATCCAGTTTGGATTGCAATTTTTTTTTTTTTTTTTTTTTTCTGTTTGCTTTTTCATCCGAAGGAACACCTGATCTGTTTAGTTTATTTCTCGTCCCACTCCTTGGAGCCGCCGGAGTAATGTGAGTTTCCCTGTAATGTTTAATGGACGCTGAGCTCGGGCTTGACCCAAACAAATGTGGTTTAGATTCTGGGAGTGTTGCTATTAATATCCAGTCAGTCTTTTGGCAGGCGGTAGCTGATACTTAAAGGGACATGGGGCATGATGGGAGGGAACTGTCCGCCTTCCTGGTGCACAGGGGAAAGTCTTCGGATGGCCTAAGAATACTCCGTTTTAATCTATTTCACAGTCTGCAGTCTCGCCGGATTTTCCAGTGAAACTGCAGGTTTTTCAGCCGCAGTTTGAACAGATAAGGAGCGGAGGGGGTGGAATTGCACCTCGACAAAGCCGAGATTCGAAGGTGTCGGATGATCTTCGATGGCTCGGTTTTTATGAACGGCCGCAGTTTCTTCCCTATCTGATGGCTGAGAGTGTCGTATTAAAGGCCGGGGTTGAAATCCGGATCAACTGCGTTTGTCTTGAGAATTAGACAGCTGAATGAGCTGATGAAAGACGAATAGAATGAGATAGAAGTTTTTTAATCAATCTTCAAATCCATTTTGCACCTCTCACAGTGTTTGTTTTGTTTCACTCTCCCCTCAACAAGTCTGGTTTGGCAGGCCCACCTCGCTCTCAGGATTCGTTTGCTCTCCTCATAATGAAAATCCCTGGTGCCGAGACGGAGTTAGTTTCTGTGGTGCAATGCAAACATACCAAGTGATTTAGCCGAGGCGAAATTAAATTCCTCAAATGATTATTTCTCAACTCTTTTTTTTCTTCTGGTGCACTCATAAAAGAAAAGACTTACAGGTGCAGGAAGAGCATTCCTCTCACATGCTTCTGAAAGGATAGCTGTGCTGCCTGCTTTTCAGGGCTGTCTCCTTGCTGCCTGCGGAGTGCTAGCCAGATGGAAGGGTGGCGTTCCACCACGCGTCGATCCAACCCAAACATCTGCCTGGCAACGGCTGAGGCCTTCTCACTGAGACAAAACACAGGCCTTCTCTGTGCGATACTTTTGCAAATGATTTCTCTGTTTAATCTGGAATAGCTGCCGCATTCGGCTTCCGGCAGGGAGATGCTAGGTTGGAAATAAATGCGAGTCTTGAAGCCGGCGAAGTGGGACTCGATGCATCTTCACGCTCAGGCTTCGACCGCTGAATTCAACCCCTTCGCAAAGTCCTCGCTCAGTTTGCTCGACCCTCTCCAGCCCTCAAAGTTCAGCCGCCCCTCCGCCGCAGAAAAATGTGAAAGTAGCTTTTTTTTGGTTTACGGAGAGACGTTTAGAAGTTTCGGCTTCGTCTCACCGGAGACGCCCCAAAATCGACACATCCCGTTCATGTATCAGGGTTCAAATAGAAGGGAAAGAGAAAAGGACCTTTCTGTTATAATTCTGTTCTATGAATTCGATATGAAAATGAAATACTTTTAGAAATGAGACTGTAGGTTAGTTGTATGGTTGAAATGCAGCTTTCCCATGGGAACTTTGAGGTTTTTGTCACAAAAGACCACCTTCCCTTTGCTCGATGAGGAGAGTGACGGAAAGTCAATGATGCCGCACAGGATTCCATACATCCCTTTCCTGTCATGTCATTATTCTCCAAAGCAAAATAAATGTTTGCAAGCAACGCACAGCAAACAGCAGCGGTGCGACGTGCAAATAACCGTGATCGATTTTCAATCTGAGGAGAGATAACGGCGTAATTAGCGGAGGCAGTGAGAACAGTGACAATCATAGCTTAATAAACAGTGCAGTGGAGAGAGAGAGTAAAAAGTTAACAGTACAGGATTTCATTGGGCGGCACGACGGCGCCTCACAACAAGAAGGTCCCCGGTTGGATTCCGACCGTGCGGAGTCGTCATATTCCGTGCGGGTTTCCTCCGGGTTTTTCCGGTTTCCTAACTACCGTCCAAAAGCACGCCGTAGGTTCTCTGTAGGCCTCAAGCAGCCCAGACGTGTGAATGATGTCGTGAACGGTCGCTCGTCTCTGCATGTGGGCCTTTGATTGGCTGAGGGTGAACCCTGCCTCTCGGTCACTAACAGCCGGGACAGGATTTCCCGCAGGAAATGGGTACAGATCATGAGTGAATGAATAAATTTCGTGATTTCAGATGAACTTTCCAGCTGTTTATAGCTGAATACAGCAGGCCCGTGCCTGGGCCAATTGATATTTTGGTCAAAATGGTGGAACTTGAGGAGCCGACCACCTTCCTAACACGTTACCTGGGATCAAAATTGCTCAAATGGTGCCATCAGTGTTGCAATTGAAGCGGAGATGCTTTTTTTTTTAACCCTGTTTGGAAATTCCTCCAGTGAAACTCATTTAATTGGCGCACCGCAAGGACGCAGCAGAGGGGTTTCCTTCACTTTGTCAACTGCTCTGGATTGGTAAACAAGTTCACTTTCCAGCCACGAGCAGTAAAAAAGCGAGGGATCGCTTGTGGACGTGTCGTGGCTGCGGTTGAATTCAGTCCCGCAGAGAGTCCATGGTGTGACTGCGGAGGCTCTGACGTAGCAGGCAGCCGCAGCGAAAAGAATGTTCAGTTATTAGTGGAAAAGCTCCTGTTCTGTGGATTAATCTGCAGCTTCAACTTTGATCTGCTCATTCACTCGGAGCGACTGTGGAAGTGGAAGGGTTGGGCTGGGGGGGGGGGGGGGGTCTGGGGGGGGGGGGCGGGGGGGGGGCA
>CAAKHD010008618.1:5485-44181 GCA_901007705.1 Fistularia tabacaria | reverse complement strand
TGGCGGACAAATCCTTTTCCCGGCTGTGACAGGCTTGCTAGCTTCGGAGTTGCCCGACCTTCCTTACGATGTCCGGCTTTTCTTGAAAAGTCCGTCTTGAAAATGGCTTTGACAATAAATCTGCGACCAAATCCATTTCTTCTCCTCCTTCAGCCATTGTGGGTTGACAAAACAGCTATTCAACACAACTATATTTTTGCTCGTGCAGCCCGCTAAAGATGCAGTTTGCTAGCTGTGGCTAGCACGCTCTCTTGACTATCCAATCAAAGGGTGTGAATACGCTGACGTTGCCGTACGCCTGCTAGAGGGCCTTGGTGTCGCCAACTCAAAATCTGATTGGTTGAAGCAACAGTTTGGTCGACACTTATTTTATGCTACAGGGCCCGCAGAAGTGATTGTGAAGGCCTCCAGGCAGATTTATTTGACCCTGGCAACATATGATGGCTGAAATGTGATTGGTTAAATGCTTTAATATGAAAATCATGTCTGGAAGCAGCGTAACCAGGGGAAAAGCTATGAAAGGAAGTGGACAGACCATTTGGAATTATTAAGTTTTCATGGACAAAATATAATCAACATCAGTCTGTGATTCAGATATTTTTTAGGCCAGCAGAGAAGGCCTTGCAGGCCCTGACGGCCCACCACTGTTCATTGGTACGTTTTTCAAAGTCAAATGTATTTATTCATTTGACTTCATTCATTTATAGTTCTTCATTTACAATGCCCTCCATCGGATTTTCAAAAATATTTCAAATGCACCCTTGGAGTTTTCCCTGTGGCGATCAATAAAGTGTCCTCTCTTGTTATCTTATCTTCGAGAAACATCGAGTACCATTTCTATCACTTTGATGTACAACCGGTCTGAGTTTTGAGGGCAAATCGAAGTACTTCAGCTGGACCTTCTCGAGGCAGATTCAGATAAATCGGTGTCCATAATGAAGTACCTGGTCAGATTTTCTCCTCCCAGTAACTGAATGAAGTCAATCGACTTCAGCAAGACTCTGGCTGCTTGGTTAACTGCTAGTGACCTTTATATGTACAATTATGGTCACAGGATGTTTTCAGACAAGTAGACAAGTGGTACGAGGGGGAAAAAAAACTTAAAAACAACATGCTTTTCCAGCTTTTTCCCTCTGGTTGTCCTCACTTGTGATCCATTTGACGGTCTAAATTGGAGCATGAAATCAGCAGGCTGACCTTTGACTCCTCTGGCCCTCTCGACCCCAAATCAGAGGTAAACGAAGGTGCCTTGCCAAACATCTCCAAGGTTAGCGCCGGGTCACTGTACCTGTAAACAGACTTATGGGACAGGCCACAGGTTTAAGCGCCCCTTTTCAAAGCTTTATAACATTTGGATTTTATTAGGGTGGTGCAGGTCAGATCACCGTTACACCGGCTTTCACTCACAATTTAGTGGCTCAGGGCAGTGAAGGCATCAAGGGGAGGGCAAAGGAGGAGAAATGCTGCTATCGCTTTCCTCCCTGTTTTAATGCTTTAAATTTCAAGATAAGCTTTTGCAAATTAGAGCCGAGTGGACACTGAGCTGCCCTAAGTGGAGTCGGGTTCAATCCTCCCTCCCACTCAAGCACGTTAGATCATTTGTTTCTTCAACCCAATCTTTCATGTAAGCGCTGATGATTATCACCTTTCTCTGTGAATCCAGAGAAAAATCCAAAGCCCCGTTTACGCTACAAAGTTCCGTTTCATTTTTAGTTTTCCAGTAAACGGCGACATTTTGAATCAATCTCCCAGCACACACTAGATTGTGGGAAACCCCCGAAAAACTGTAGTACACATACCGGCCACTAGTTGGTTGAGTGATTTTGTGATGAACTAAAGCAGGCGCACTTGTAGAGCCACTTCCAAGAACAAAAACATCGACAATGATGAGCAATTTTGGTGGAGCCTTAAACTACAAGTCAGGTAAATTTCAAGAGACGGTTGTCCGGGAGCCCGTCCAAATCTACCGTTGTTGCTATGGTCCACCCAACCTCGCTTGGCCCTCGACTGCAGCCTTGGTGCACTTGCCTGTTTTCACAGTGTTGCGTTTTCCATTTTCAGGGTGCCGCAAACGCCGTTCTCATGTAAAAGTGACATCCAGAACATTAAAAAAGTTTGGGATTTTCTCCCTAAAGCTCTGCGATATTTGTGACAAGTTAAGCAGCAATAACACCATCAATGGCGCTCCCTTTGGAGCTGATTGTTCCCCGTCATTATTTGAGCCCGGCATTGTTTTCGCTCTCCCTGGAGTCAAAAGCTTTGGGGATGGCATGGAGAACCATGGATCTGTGCCGCCATCGCCGATGTCAACAGGAAAGCTATCAGGGGAAAAAGCAGGGATTATGTAAATGACTATTTTCACGGTCGTCTCCCACAGTAGCTTAAATGCTAATGGAGGTAGCAAACAATGCCGATCGCACTGAGGTTCATCGTGTCCGCGCGAGCGCTGCTCGTCGAACGCCCCGGCAGCAGACGCTCGGTGCATGTTTACGCGAACCGTTCATTTGGTCCGGGAGTTTTCCCAGACAGATAAAACTAAACGGGGCGGGTCTCCTTGAACATCCCATCCATTTTGACATCTTGAAATTACAAAGTCATTTTAAAACAACACCGAAAAGAATATGTAACTCGGAAATAGACCGAAACGTGTGCGCCGAACACTGACATTTGACTACAGCCATGTTACTTAACTGCATTTGGCTAGAGTTGCTGGTGCATGGTTTTAGGATCATATCATTTAAAGATAGATATATACAAAACAATTGCCTTTTGAATTCAGGGCAAATGCATTTTGCATTGAGGCAGACACACGCTTGGCAACATATTTGGATTAGGCACTGTGCGGCACTGAAAAATGCAGATGTAGCTCATTGACTGCTGGTATGTTTTCCAGATTATTGCAGGATCTTATTGGACTAGAGGATTCTACGAGTGGGGAAAGGCTGAATTGAGGCAGTAGCGACTGCTACGGCTGAGTATGAAGAGAAGATCTGGCCGAAACCTGAAGGAAATTCTGACCCCACAGATGGGATGACCAGATGAAATGAAGTTGCGCCAGCAGTTCAAACAAGGTATGAGAGGATTCGCAGCAGGAAGAGACACAACATAGAGAGAGAGAGAGGACAAAACACACAGGAGCATGAGGAAAACGGGAATAAACAAGAGACCCAGGAATTGTTTGAGCTTCTCAGCGATCTACTTGATTGGACCGACAGAAGTGGAGAAAGACTCCGAAACCAAAACCGGAATCAAAACAGGTCCGGCCGTCTTGGCAGCAGCACCTCAGAGGCTCTGCTCTGATGGCAGGTTGAAAGACAGAGTATCGCCTTATTTGGTCAGCCCTGTTTTCCAATGGTCACTTGTGGTATGAAGCTGCAGCTGTAGCTTCTCACAACACGGAAGCTTTTTATAACCACACTGAAGCGTCCGGTAGAAACTAAACCCAATTTTTTGTATTAAAAAAACTCAGTTGTCACAGTTCACCAGGAGAGTGGCATGTTTTGGAATTCCTCCTCCTTCTCCGGGTGTTATTGACCGAGCCCACTCCACCAAACTCCCCTTGATAAAGCTCCTCCCTTAGACAATGGCTCATTGGTTTTGGGAGTGTGCAAGAGCTGCTTTTGACTGCTCCCTGCCGGGTTGTGTTGAAGTTGGGAAAATGGCCCTTGTTAGCTTAGCAGTTTAGCTTGCAAATTTCAGGTGCCCTCGCCCGCTCTGCAAGTGCTCCTGTTTCTCTGCCTGTTCGGGCATGTAATGAATCTGATTGCGATTGAAATTGAAGTCGCTACGCCATGATCTAAACACACGGCTTTTCCTGTAGCTGTTATTGTTTATGCTACGCAAACAATCGCATACGACATAGTGCCATCCCATAACACGTGAGGCAACGGTTAAGACTTTTTCTCCAACTTGAATAAATACTGTATTATTAATGATGTCTCCCGCAAGCTCTATCTGCGACCGAAAAATACGTACGATGATACTTTGGCGATCGGCTTGAGGGCTTCGACGTCAGTTCATGGTCTTTTCAAAAAACGTCGAATTTGATTGCGTTTTGAGTATCCTGAGAACCGTGGTCTTTTATAACGTCAAAGAAAAACATCCAACCACCCTCGGTTGCTCTGGGCTGATTTTGGAACCATAGGCAATATTTTGTCAAGGCTTCTGGGAATGTTATAACAAACACAGTGTGCTGAGAGTTTGTAGAACCTCTGCTATCCCCAGATTATCCTTGAACTCTGCGTTACCTGTGGTGGGTAAGCCACACTTGGCCGGTCACGGTTGACACCGAGAGGTCATATGACGAATATTGCTGGTCCATAATTTGTTATTATTCCAGATTACGGAGGGATTTTGTATTTCTGGTTATTCATTACTTTTGACTATAAATGGCGAGCGAAGTGTCTGTTCATAATTTTATATGAAATCTTGCTGACAAGTATCCAAAAAGTACTGAGCGGCTTTCAGTAGCTTGCAGCCACGGCGATATCATTCTCATGGGGAAATCTGAGAGCTGTGCTTTGAGATGGCGTTCTCAACGTGTCGTGTAGGATTGTTACAAATGAAACTTCTCAACTTGGTGGCACCTCCGCCTCACAGCAAGGAGGTCCCTGGTTGGACTCCAACAGGGGGCCTTCCCGCATGGAGTCCCTGCATGGGTTTCCTCCGGGATCTCCGGGTTCCTTCCACAGATCCAAACATGCAGGAGGTTCATTGGAGACCGTTAGTTTTCCAGGCGTGCGAATGTGGCTCGCTGATCCACCGGTTCGAGGGTGAACTCCGCTCCTCGCCCGAACGACAGCCCACCCGTGACCCCGAATGCGCAGAGTAAGCAGCGTCGATAATGAAAGAATGAGTGAACTTCTCAATTTCTCCTTGACATACTTTCCATTTTTTTTTTCCCTTTTGGAAGGCACGCACAGTAAAAGTGCAGCATATCATTAGATCGGCGGCGATTCCAGGGCCCCAGCCCCCATGGCATGTGCAGGCTGCGCAGCAAGATCTGACTCTTATCGTAGACAACACTGCATTCCACTTCGGTGCAGATGGAGTCTCATTTTTCAAGTCTCCATCAACAAGATTTACAATTGCACCCGCTATCTCTGTGATTTGTCGGTCTGAGCTGCTCAGACTCACCTATTTGCTTCGGCTCCCTCTGGCTCTGGAGTACAGTGGCGTAACTGAAACGCGCGAACGCGTTTTCTCATTCTCAATTCCTTTCTGTCTTTTTCGACGTCTTTTCCAGTTGCCTCATTAGCAGGGAAAGTGGCTCAAAGGATCAGTCGAGTTGAGTCAGATTTTCTTTATACGGTGCCAAATGACAACACAGCTGTCTGTTGACACTTTTCACGTAGAGCCGCTCCAGACCGCACACGCTTTGAAATGATCTGCGGCAGGGTTGCTCAATACGTCGATTCGCAAAGGTAGTATCGGTAGATCGCATGACATTAAAAAAAACAGATGTCGGCCTATCATCCAGCCCATCACTTGATTGATATCCAGGGCAGCCAGTCAGGTGACAACTGAATTCTGCACGCGCAAACAACGGCGCTAAGCGCAGCAAAACTAACAGGCTAATCAGCGAGTTACCTCCAATTTTAAGCCCTCGCTTTTTTGATCTACCCGGTAGATCATTTTGACTCGGTCACTTTATAAGTAGCTCGCATGCTGAAAAAGTGTGAGCACCCCTGATCTACAGAAACCCCAAATTCACCCCAGAAGCGAGCGCTTGGTCCGGCTCTCCCGCCGACAGCGGCGAGGAAACCCTTTCTTTTACCGGGGCAGAAACCCAGCGGATCCCAGCTCAGTGCTGGCGGCCTTCTGCCTCAACCTGTTGGGGTAAAAAGAGACAGAGACAGAAAGTGTGACAGAGACAGACATCTCTTACCGCTAATACCAGTACCGCTAACAGTTACATGCTAACAGCTGACATGATATAGATACAGCTTTAATATACATAAAAGAAATAACAATGGTGGACACCTGGTGAGTAGATGAAGCCACACCCCACCGGGGACCTAGAATATCAGCAAGCCCATGAACTTGGGAGAAGATGGGAGGTTACGATCGTGCAGTGATGACGGGACCAGAGTGTGAACAGGATAGGAAGAGTGGGAGGACTGACAAGTGCATTGTGGGATATCCCTCAGCTGAGTGAGCTGATAGCAGCGTAACAAGGGGCCAGGCTAATGCTAACTAGAAGCTTCCTCAAAAGTGAGTTTGTCAAAGTTTAGTTGAATCCATCCACGTGAAAAGCATAGGCCGTTTTTTTCGCGCCGCCTTTATCGGAGGTCACAAGTGGATCCGTCTCGGCGCTGGAGTTGAAACAGTGAACGAATATCATTGACATCAGCCCCACATCCCAACTCCTGTGTGCCCTGTTTGCCCCTCAGCTACCCTGAGAGGATGATTTCAGGTCAGTTGAAGCAATGCTGAAGTGTCTTTTTGTCTAAAATGAAAAAAGCCATGTCCCCCCGTTTATAATTTGGGGGGACAAAAACAGTCCCTGTTCTTTTTCTCTTGGGCCAACTGCCCTTTTTTCTGCACTTTTAAGCAGCCAACTGGCTCCTTCTGTGTCTTTTAACTTCTGCCACCATCAAAAAACACCGACGCTGTAGTATTCGAGGAATGCTTGGCAAGATTGATGCTGCCGACCGATTACAACCGAATGAAAGTAGCGCAGGGCTCGCCGGGAACTGAAAGAGTGGCGTTCTGTCTGCATTAAATTACCTCCACCGCCTTTTTAGTCTGCCTTTTTGTCCACAGAAAGCCTCACTGTAAGGGAAAGGACACCGAACCCTGCTTGTGCAAGCTGTTAAAATAATGCTTCTCGAAAACAAGAGCCCTCTTTCGGCATCATTTGAATATATAATCCGTTGGATGAATATCTGCTGAGCATGGATTAGACGCTCTTTGAGGGAGGTCAGCTAGAGGCCTCTTCTCCTGTGGGTAAACTGATAACATTTACCACTCTACCCACTTTTATTGCCCAGCGTCAACATGAGAGCGGATACATTCATGCGGCGCTTCTTTTACGCTCCGGTGCTCCACGCTGTCGAAACAGGGCAAGAACATTAACCCTGTTTGGACCAAGGAATGGGGACTTCAAAGTATCTGACTGCACAACTTCAGTTGCCCCAAAGGAAGACCATCGCTGGCCGTCTGTGATAATGGAGGATTCCATGTCCGACACGTGCTGATCTTTAAAAAGGCTCCATCCTCTTGGTCCTGGCTGAAGACAATCAGCGAGGGACTAGCACTTCAAAGAACCGGGAAGAGAACAATTACCGCCAGAATTACTGGTTTCCTTTTGGCGTCTCCCCTGTCACTGAGGAATTTCTTGAATGTAAATAGCTGTTTTTGTGGATTTGATTAGTTCACGCCACACCCACACTTCATTCAAACCAACCTGTCTCGTCCCACTTATCAAATCCTCACATCCTTATCGCCTGAGCGGGAGCGTATCTTTTCCCCAGCGAGATCCGACTCACAGACATCTGCGACACCTTTATCTTTGGGGAAGCAAGTGTGTTTTTGATCCCTTGATGATTTCCTCTCGCCGAAGCCACATCAAAAGGGTCCGGGCGATTAAAAGATGTCAAAGTGTCCTGTCGCGGAGCGAGGCTAATCTTAGCCCGGCGGAAGTGGAGGAGAGGAAATGTTGGTAGTTTGCTCATATTCAAGCACTGTAATGAGGGAGGCTACTTGCACGTGAGACGACAAGCAAATAACACATTGATGACTTGTTTACCAATTTAAAGTTGTTAAGCGCAATCATCAATCATGCTAACAATTTCGTGGATCTGTGTGGGACCAGACTGGACCATCCTGGGTCCAGGCCAACGTGTCTCGGCACATCTAGGTCAGATGTAACATTCTGGTTTACTTCCCAGAAGTTCATCTCCCGATCTGGCACGGATTTCTATCACAAGAGTGCGATTTAAAGTGGTCATACTACTGACGTGGACGGCACGCTCAGATTTAGAATCAGAACCAGCTTGATTAGCCAAGTCCTTTCATACATACAAGGACTTTGGGTCTGGTCCACGCCCCATAATGACGTGAAGGTAAGGGTTCTGCAGTGACGTTCAGGGCCTGGTTCCTGACTCTGGGAGAGTAGAGGTCCTGAACTGATGATGACAGAACAGATTGTCCATTTCAGCCTGTTCCTGTCCAGTTCGGTGGCGCAGAGGTGCAGATAACAGACTGGATGTAGAACGGAGTCAGCAGCTCCTGAGGCAGGTTCAGCTTCCTGAGTTGGCACAGAAAGTACATCCTTTCTTGGCCCTTTTCGATCAAACTATCTCCAGTATGTCGGACGACCACTTGAGGTCCCGGGAGGTGAAGGATCCGAGACACCCGTAGGTCTCTGCAGTAGCCACGGTGCAGGTAAGTATGATGGCAGACTGTTGCAGGTTGCAGATAGCAGGCTGCAGGTTGCTAGCCTAAGTAGCAGAAGCTTATCCGTTAATTCTTCCTTTACCGTCCAAATGATGGGGAATTACAGCCGAGCACAAAGTGAGCACAAATGTACTTATGACATGTATTTATGGAATAATTTTCGACGGAAATTATTTCACCACATTAAGTTAGCAGTTCATCTGTTTGTCGTAATAACCAAACAAAGATTTGTCCTTGCAAATGGAGAAACAAAACCCAATGAGTGATATAATCTCCTCTGTCTGGTAAAGATAAAAAATAATAAACGCCGGCTTTACGTCTTTGGTGAGTTTACTTTCGAGTAGACGGAAGGGGGTTGGAAATCCGGAAACCTACTTGCACCGCAAGACTCCAGTTTATACAATTTAGGCACATACATCACAATGTAGTATTACCAAGTACCGCCAAGTACCACTAAGTACCACTTTATAGCAGAAAACTCAAGGACCCGAAAAGCCGAGCACAACAGACCTTGGCAACAAATTAAACTGACAAGGTGTTGCGTGATTCGCCAGCATGATGAGATCTTCTCGTCTTAATGCGCCCGGCCACGCCGCGATGTATCACCTCCTGGTGTGCAGACGTTAGCAGCTTGGTACTCTTATCTGTGTTGTCCAGCCTGCCAAGCACTAAATTTGAGTTTGAGCAAGTCAGGCGTACTTGCAAGAGTTTAATCACAACCCGACTGGACTTACTGACAGGAAACATGCAAGCTGTGTTATCACGCGTGCCGCTGATAATGGAAAGTCATGTCCTTGTGGACGGTGAGCAGTGACTATGTTTTTAAAAGTGACTTAAATAGTAGGAGAAAAGCTAAAATAAAATCAGGGCCGGGGGAAGTGGAGCGAACAGGAAACCCCATCCAAAACCGATGACTTTGTCTTTGCCGGCAGAAGGAACACAAAAGGAAACGCCTTGAACAAATGGGATGTCTCATCTGTGGACAATTAACAAAACCTGTCATAGAAGAGAGCAGGAGCGCCTTCGGGCGAACGCGGATGACATAATCTGTTTTGAAATCTCCGAAAAACAAGTTCCGTTCCCTTTCTCTTCGGCCTCGAAAGAAACTCGGAGCCATCCGCGGGTTTCCAGCGTTGGCCCTGATGAATCTGATAATCTACCAAATGGCTGAAGGGCAATCGAGGTTTCTTTTGGGAAAGAGGTTTGTCGCGCAGCGTGTTGGATAGCATCTTCTATTTTTTTTATCTGACAGCAACCAATTGGTAGAGCTGAGCTTTTGGCCAAAATGTAACCGATGAGGGGTGACTACATCAGCGATGTCGAGGGGCGTTGACGGGATCCGGTCTGGTGGCCTCAGGATCTCCGCCTTTTTGCAGATGATGTGCTTCCGTGCCAGACCTCGCACTGGTCTGTCACAGCTGAGCTGAAACGTGAAGCTCTCGATTTGCCGGCCGATCTACGTAGCGGCCTTCACCTCCGGTGAGATGAGTTTCCACTGCGGGTCGTCGTGGCAGTGCTCAGAGTGGAGCTGAAGCTCCTCCTGCATCCAGAGGAGTCAGATGAGGCGGCTCCATCTGGTCAGGAGGCTTCCTGGACACCTCCCTGGTGAGACGGGAAGACACTCTGGAGGGACGGTGTCTTTGGTTTGGCCTGGGAACTCCTCGGGGTTCCCCCGGAAGAGCCGGACCAAGAGGCCGGGGCGAGGCCTCGGCCTCTGTTAAGAATTCTGCCCCCGTGACCCCGACGCCGGATAGGAGGCAGAAGAAGGATGTGGATGGATGGATGTCACAAAGACTACACTTGAACTCCAGGCGGTTGGGGGGGTTGTTTTGGATGGTGACCCGAACCAGAGGGTTTCCCCTCTATGAATACCCTCCCCCGGGGAACATCAGCAGATAGCCAGTCAGCCCGGTGAGCAGAAACAGCTGGGCTCGAGCAAAACAAAGTTCATACGAGCCGCTTCCTCCTTGGTGGTGGCTCCGGAGCAGCCAACGATGATAAGCCCGAGGGTATTTTGCATTAGAGGCCCCCCAAACCCGACCGCCACCGCCAAAACCACCACAAAGCAGACAATTCAGAGACACATGCGTCGCGAAAAAGGAAATACAAACTGTGATCTTTGAACTCCAGCTTCAACCGAAGGTCTGGCTTTTGTCTCCACAGCCCTTTTTTCGGAGGAAGCAGTGGGTGTGAATTTAACTCCAGCGGCGATCACATCCAAATGCAGCTCGACGAAGCAGGAAATATTACAGTTTAGACGTCAGTGTTTAAGTGTGAAAAATTGTCTCCCTGCTTTTTTTGTTGCCGGCGAGGACGACGCAGAGGCTTGTTTTACTCGGTAATTACATCACTGAAGTATTTATCCACATCCTGAAAGACAAAGGACTCAACATCCCCGGAGGTACTAAAAAGAACACGCACGGCCACGCATGTTCGAGTTAAGATGTGCGAGTTCAGAGCACAGAGTGTCTAGAGAAGAGGGGGATTTACCAGACGAGACCCGAGAACATTCACCGAGACCTGAGTGACAGGCGAGGTTAATTCTTCTCATGATGAACGAATGGGTGAATGAGTGACATGGTCATAGTTTAAGCTGCAAAGCTAAGAGAACGTTTGGAAAACTTTTAGCCAGTTCTTATATTTTACGAAACATTTTAGCATCATTCCCTCTATTTTAATGAGTGGACATTCACGTCCTTTCGTTTTACATTAAAAATGTTACATTTTCAACAGCGTGTTGAGCTTCTGCTCAATGAGAAGCAACCGAAATTAGGTCGTAAGTTCCTGCTTGACTATAGGATAGTGTGGCGGTTAGCAATAGCATGGGACGCTAACGGAAAAAGCAAAGAACCCAGCAGTCCGTTGCCTCATTCATTCACATCTTCAAGGGAGATTTTAAACCAATTGCATGGGATTCAACAGAAGCGGTGATTCACATCAAAGAAATAGAAAAGTCTTTATGACTTAATCCTTCATTTTGGCGGCGAGTCATTGAATTTTCTGCTCCCCGACGCATCAGGTCGACTTGGGAGAGCAGGCGACGCAGAGCCAAACCCCTGCCATCCCCCCCGGTGGCCGCGTGGAGCTTCTGCGCCGTCTGGTGAGAGTGCTACTGGAGGATCTCAGCGCCAGACTCTCACACGTCCATCTGGGCCCCTGAATTAAACATCAGCAAGGCAGACGGCTCCCTGCCTGAAAGCTTAGGGGACGGGGAATTGAGGGCAATTAGCCTGTGGCCGCTCCTTCCAGATCTTACTTTGTTGCCAATTAGGAGGGCAAACATCTGAAGGGAGCCAGAAAGCCATTGGTGACAATTGCACCGTGTGCAATCAAACACTGCACTTAATCCTGGTCATCGAAGGGGACCATCTTGCAGTGTTTTAAATGTAATCCACTTAGCATAAGCCGGCTAACCCGGGGCAATTATAAATAATTATTGAATATATTTAAGCTTTTGGTTTTTTCCCCTAAGGCCTGTTGAGCGCACCGACAATAGCGGCCTCCGCGCCTCTGCGTCGTGGACGTTGGCAAATGGTGACTGCGGCTGCGTTTTCGTCACCGGAGCTCGGTTCCTCTTCTGAACCCCAGATGCACATCCGGCAGAAATACTGCGAAGTAAAAAAACAAGAAGAACAGGAAGTCAATGAGCCAGTCATGGGTGCCCCTAAATCACAAACTTCCAGTCGGGCTGAGCATTCATTTATTCATTTATTCATTTTGCAGCGATGCAGCCTTTCCCTTGCGTTCAAAGAATCAGAGATGATCATGCCTCTCGTTGCAAAAGACTTAAGATGCATTTGGATACAGGTCAGTTCAGTGAAACACACTCTCTCTATTTTACTTCTTTGCAGGATTTCAGGCCAGTGGCGCGTTTCCCTGTTGTTCTGCTCCAGCAAGCTGCCAAGTTAAAATCCCCAAATACAGATAGCGCTTGTTTACATTGGTGTCCGGTGAGCCATATGGGCTTCTATTTTGTCTTTCTCCTTTTATTTTTTTTTTTTTACTTTTAACCTTGGAGAGGTTTGCATGTTATTCATTTCAAGTGCCAAACTCTGAAAACGGTGCAGAGGAAAGGTTGAAACAAGGACACCGACACTTTTGGGGGGGGGGCTATGAGGACAGACAGTTCGTAGGTTAGACACACGAACGAGAGATATCCGTGTGAAAAAAGTTAGATTGATCAGTTTCCCACAGTCCAGGTACATTCGAGTCAACTTCTGCTGGATGAATCATGGATCCGATCCGATGCGATCTTCTCAGATTCAGAAATGGGCGATGATGTCGCCCCATGTGTTGCATAAACACCCAGGTGTCGAACGCGGGCAGCTGCGCACTTACTTTTCCAACTCAAACAGGCAAATCGATGTTTTACAGCGCGTTTAGCGGTGCGGTTACCCTTAGTAACTGGAGCGCTGGGCTTCGACACGACCTTTGTGCCGCGGTCGACGCAATTCTAGGATATGCCCAACAGCGGACTGGCGCCCACACGCCCATGTGACCTCCGCGAGTCATCGAACGACACGAGGCGTCACTGATTCTAACGTCATCTTCGAAAACATCGTTCAAACCCCGACTCCACTGACCTAGTCGGTTCTCTAAATGACCAAACACAAGGCAGATGAGACCTCCCCCCCCCTCGAATTTGTATACCTGTAACCGAAGGAGCCGCTCGGATGGGAAGTGAAACACCGTGCATTGTTGGTTTGCACCTCCTAAGATTAGACGGGTTAGATCTCCCGGACTCTCTGAAATGCAGCAGAAAATCCAGCAGTGGTTTGTGCTTTAACCGCTGCTGTTACAGCTGCTCAGCGAGACGCCGCAGACCGAGGGAGAAGAAAGGAAATCACTATTTTTAATTTGTGTGTGAGATAACGAAGGTCTCCTTTGACATGATCCAAGACAAACACGGCCCGTCCTAGAAGAGAAGAAAAGAAAAACATGACTGGAATATTTCTGCGCAGTTGATCTTTTGCCAGAGTTGCTGGAGTGCAATCGTTCGTTCGTTCGTAATCTATACCTCTTATCCCGCAGTCAGGGGCCGCGGCGGCGACGGAGCCTATCCCAGCTGTCATTGGGCGAGAGGCGGGGTTCACCCCGGATCGATCGCAGAGCCACATACAGAGACATACGACCGCTCACTCCCTCATTCACACATCAAACAGAGGCATCCAACTATTAACCCTCTCAATCTCCTGCCACACAGAGACATAAAACCCTGCACCCACTTATTCCCGCGCTAACGGCGGCATTCATCAGCCGCCTCCCGGCAGAACTCGACCTGGAAAAAAAAACCCTTGCCGTGAGGCGGAAGCGCGAGGCCCCTGCAACGCCGCGGCGCCCGTCGCTGTTGCCGAAACTCGGCCGTGAACCATCCCCGCATTTCTGCGCGGGTCTTTATCTCCGGCCGCTGCAGGTAATCATGAAAGAGCCGGAGAGCCGACAGCTGGCACCTTCCTCCACTCGTGTCTGCTCTAATATGAAACACAAGCAAGCCGTACGTCCACCCTCCACGGCAAACACATGGTCCTGTGTGTGACTTGGCAGGGAGAAGCCTCTCCGAGATATAATCTTTATAACATTTGTAACGATGAATTCATCGGGTTCACCTCTCCGTAGCCCCCCCAACCCCTCCGAATACCTAGCATTTTACATCAATCTGCTCCCTCGGGGAAGGAAAAAGTGTAATGACTGTGAAACTAAATAAACAGGTGTTCCTGCTCCGGGTATCTTTTGAAAAGCGCTGAGACGACAGAAAGATTGTGAATCACCGGTAATTGTATGGAATTACGACCGTGGGATGAAGCGTCGGCCGGGATGCCGGCTGAGCCGACAAAGTGAGAACGCGAAGGTTGTGACGACGGCTTCGGCTTACTGGAACTTTGTGCAGGGGATTTTCAGAAGGATAAGTTGATTGTGATGAAAGGTTGCCAACTCGCTCGGAGATTTAGCAACTGGATTACCAAAGCAAACCCAAAAATTAACTTGCTCCGAGTGTCACAAGGACAGGCTTAATCCGCTCAGACGTAATTATTCTTTGTTAAAAGGAGGCCTACAGGGAGTAAAAATGTTCTCAAGAAAATGTGTATTCAAAGATTTATTCTTAATTGGCCCCACTGAGGATCACAAAATATAATGCCTTGCGGCGGATGTTTATGTCGATCGACCGGTCGTGCGCTTTTTCAAAGACGGCAGCTGAGTCGAAAATCAAACAAGTACCTTAAAAAGTTATTGACATCAGCCAAGTCGAGTTGGATTTATTCATGCGGTGCCAAATCATATCCCAGCGGGCTGTAAAGGTATTCCCCTCTCGAGCAGTTAGTGACAGCTGCGAAGTAACTCGGGTCAAGAGGTCAGCGTACAATACGGCTGCAAATCACAGCCCGGCTGTCCGATGACGCTCCCCACATGTAGAGCGCGCTCTTTAAGACCGTCGACAGAAACCCAACGTTTCCCCAGGAACAAGCGCTTGGAGGAAATATTGCCTTTTACCGGGGGACGACTCAATGCAGCTCAATTTTTTTTTACCTTGGCTGGTCGGGGTAAAAAGAGAGGACAGGGGGAAAGAACAGGGGAGGAAGAGTGGAGGAAGGCGGGAGGCGCATCGTGGGACATCCCACAGCAGACTCAGCCTGAAACCCTGAAACCCACCGATGAGACCGGTGAATATAATCGAAGCCAGCGGGGGGGGGGAGCAACTGTTGAAAATCCTCGAATTTATTTCAGATTATCCACAGCCCGACAACATGTTGCACGCTGTTTGCAGAACACATACCGGGAACAACGTGAACAGGATTGTTTACCCGTGCGGCGTCTCCAAGGTAACGAACTCCATGAAAACCGGTAAAAGGGAGTGCGGATAATCCCATCCAGAGTTGTGGATGAATTACACGTTTCACGTTTCAACGATTAAAGCGACAGCACGTGAGCTTCTCTGGCGTCAGAGGGAAAATAACGAATCCACGTCGGACGGTTATTCTATTTATTTTCTTCCAAACGATTCCACGCTGAAAGATGCGGCCTTTTAGAACGACTCCGAGTTCTCCGAGTGACTCACTCTTACATCCGAAACTATTAATGTTAGCAGAGCGGTCATTTGTCACATGATAAAGCAGAAATGCTCTTTTTCGGGAACTGAACTCGGGCTCTTGAGAAATCATTTTTCCGTCCTACGCTGGATTCACTTCTCATGAAGTTCTCCGCTCGCCTCCCAGTCGCGCTGTTGCTTTCAAAGAGAGCAGGTTCTCCGTTCGGTTCCTGTCTGATACCATCGCGAGGTTTGTGGACACGCACCGGTCATGGCGTGTTACATTGCCGCGCTCATCGTCCTGTCGGGATTCTTCAGACTCTCAGCGGCAGACAAGAGCGCCTGTGACATCCACGCCGAAGTCGGGCAGAAGGCGACTTTGCCGTGCGTTTGCGATGGACTGAAAAACACGGACGAGCTGAAATGGACTCATAACAGGTCGGTCATTTTCCACCGGCAGAGGGGCGCTGTGATTGTTGGAACGCCACGGGACGTCTCCTCCGACGGGTCGCTTCTGCTTAAGGATCTGAAGTACTCAAGTGGCGGGATTTACCAGGCGCACGTGAGTCATACAAACAGTACGCAGGACAGGTCTAAGAACAGTAGCCTTTGTATTTGGGGCAAAGTGTCCAAACCTCGAGTCAGTTTTTTCTGCGACCTCAACCTTCATGTTGTCAACCTGTACTGCTTGGTGGACGAACCCAAGGGTCTGACGATGTCGTGGACCCTCAACGATAAGCTACTGGAAAACCAGACAAAGGACACGCTGAGCATGTCGCTGATGATACTAAGAGGGACCAGATTTGCGTGCAGCGTGCGCAACCACGTCAGCAGAGGGAGAAGCGATTCCGTTCGTCCAAACTGCAAACCTCCGACTGTACCGTCTCCACTTTGCTTCCAACCCGTCATCGCTCTGGCGGCTCTGGGAAGCGTAACGGCGCTCATTCTCATCTTGATCGTCGTCATCGTCCTCTTATACTGCCGTCACAGGCGCAGCGTCGCCAAAGCTAGACTTGCGGACATGAGAGAGTTGCAGGTGATCTCGGCGCCACAGAAGGAGAAGGTGTCCGCCGGTCCGGATTACGAGACAATGCACGCAGCCGAGGAATCCCAACCCCCGAGCTCGAAGCCTCCCGAGAGTTGCCAGGATGTTTCGCAGCCCGATCAGACGGACAAGGCGCTGCTGCAGCCACCCACAGCCGGGGACGGACAGAAAATCTCACCCGTGCCAAAGCCAAGGACAAAGAGCCCCCAGACTAAAATTGTCTGAAGTGGGTGTGCAGTCGGAGGCGTCTCCTCATGCCTTCGCAGTGGAATCTTCCATGTGTTTTGTAGGTAATTGACCTGAAAACCAAGCCTTATTTGGACAAAATGTCTTTTCACTCAATTATCCTCTTTTTACAGGCTTGAACGTGTGTCTTGACTGTTAACATGGGACAAGTCAGCACCATGAACCGGTGACGTCTGTGTGTCCTCCACCATATTTTTCTGGCCACGTGGCTGATAACAAAGACAGCATTGCGTAAATCAGCCGGCATGAATTTCATGAATCTGTGGCTCTCTATCCACTTAAACTATGTCAACAAAAAAAGGAATGCGTTGCAAACAGAACCATTTTTGGATCGAGTGAAATCAAATGTTGTCGGACTTTAACGGGAGCACAAGAAGCTTTGTGGTCGCCCTCTCAAAACGTATTTGTCGTCCGACGGATTGTATTCAGCGCCCGGTGCAGCTCGTCCGATTCCAAATCATTTGTGCGTCACGACGCCCCTTTGTATTGTTTGAAATAAAGAATGTGTTACAGCTATATCTGTCATGGTTATTGCCACAAAAAGCTATAATAAGCCTCGACTCTGAGTCAGAGCCGGTCCTTTGTCCCGGCTTCTTACATGTCAGCATTCTTGCACTTATTAAAATTTGCTTGCTTGCAAGAAGTTATTAAAAGGGAGTGAAAAAAATCAGTGGAGGAATGGATTAGCAAAGGCAAATATCTATTATCTCCGATGGGTACGTGGTAAGCCACACATGAAAGTGTCTGCTGTCTGGTCTAATGCTGTGTGACAGCCAGATAATAGATTCCCCCTGAGCGTCATTGCCCAAAAATTACAAGCCAATGTCATCTTTTGTCGGGCCCTGCTCCTCCCCCGCTCTCTTTACATGGCTGAAATTTCAGTCCGGCCGACAGGGATTTGGCAGGGAAGCCCCGTTTCTGCTCCTGGACAGCGCTGTTTGCCGGTCTTGAGGAGCGCTGAAACTCAGCCGGAGAGTTGTCTCGTCCGAGAGCGAGCACGAGTTCGAGATCCAGCGCAAGGAAACGCGTCCACGATACATTTTCCAGATTTCCCCAGAAATGTGTGTCCCTGAGTCCGAGGGATGCGTGCTTCGGAAGTTGGAGGGTGTCCAAGATCAGGAAAGTGTTTATGCTGGTGTGAAATCAAACCGGGCGATCGGTTTATCGAGTGTTTATGGTCGTCTGGTCAGTCAGGAAAAATGTCTCCCTGGACGATGCCATTCTTTCTTTGCTGTTTGCTGTGAATGACAAATGGCATAATCCAATAAAAATACCGTGTTAGCTACAAAAGTAGCATTGGACCACTTTCGCCGCTATTGTTCAAATTCAACCGGTGCTAATTGAAAGAGTGCCGATTGAAGTGTGGACCGTGCAGCTGGTTGTCCTGAGGCCTCCGGGGTTGTACACTCCTGTCGGCCATTGAGGAGTCTGATAGGAAGAGTTCGTCAGTCTTGAAGGTCCTACGTTACCTCCAGCCTGAGGGTGGAAGTGTGAACAGTCCATGCTGGGGTTGGAGGTGGTCCTTCAGGAGGCAGCTCTTCGGCGGACTCGCTGATCTTCTCCGCTGTCGTCAGTCCCAGATGGACGACGGCCGTTGAGGTCTCCGCTCCTTCTTCAGGACCTTCTTCTTCCCGCCAGTGATGCATCCAAGCACCGTGGTGATTTTCATTTGTTGTCCTTGCGGGAGGGGACACAGTCCTGAGTGGACGGGGCGTAAAGGACGGGGGACGAAGACACCTCCCTGAGGACCGCCCGAGTTTGTGATGATGCTGGCCGAAGTCCCGCGACCGATCCTGTCACATAAAAATGCCACGTTTCTGTGAATTTGGCTCCTCGGATGAATTGCTCACCAGTGAACGGAGAGGCGAAGAGCAGTCAACGGGCCATAACCGCCATCGATGCGTAAAGTGGCATCACAACGGGTTTTTGGCGAACAAAATGGCCGCCTGGAATAGCGCCTGCTCTGTCCTCGAGTGTTGCAAATTGGAGTTTATTGGTAAATCATTCAACAAACCAACCACAACACTGAATTTAAACAGCATTCGACTTCTTTTCCTTTAGGCTTTTCCCTTTCAGGCGTCGCCACAGCGATCCAACCTCCTCCATCGAACCCTATTCTCTGTATCCTCCTCTCTCACGCCAACTACCTTCATGTCTTCTCTCACTACGTCCATAAATCTTCTCTTCGGTCTTCCTCTAGACCTCCTGCCTGGCATCTCCGCCTACCAATATATCCACTATCCCTCCTCTGTCCATGACCCAACCATCTCAGTCTGGCTTCTCTGACCTTCTCTCCAAAACATCTAAAACGTGCTGTCCCTCTGATGGACTCATCCCTGATCCTCTCCATCCTGGTCATTCCCAAAGAGAACATCTCAACATCTTCATTTCTGCTACCTCCAGCTCTGCCTCCTGTCTTTTGTTCATTACAAATCCAAATTATCCTGCCTGTCAGTTATATATGATTGTCTTTAACCTCTTCCATCTGCACATCTCACACTCTCTGTTCACACACAGCCAGTGGACCGGTCGGCGATTGTACGCTACGCAACACATCGAGACAAGGCGTGGCCGCTTTCCAGACCCCGTCAAGATTTATCACCGCCGATACCGGATGTCTGGTCCAAACGCAGCGTCTGTTTCATACGAGTCCTCCAGGTTTACAGTCGGGGATTCATCCGTCATGCCTTCTCAGAATGGACTGAGGTTAATCAGATGCGTCAAAGAGCTGCGTAAGCCAGTTCGGGGTTTATAGCTTGTAAGTCTCTCTTGTACCCAAAGCGAAATAGCAGTCGTGCAGAGGCGTCCTGAGGGACGTGACGTCATGTCTGAGTGAGCGGCCATCATTCAGCTACCTGTCCAACGATAGGCTTGAAGTGGCGGCATCGTTTCGTCGGACGGTTTGGAGGAATCACGTCGAGTGTGGGATCGTCTGGGGCCCCCAGAAGCTCAACAGCTTTGGTATCACGCTGTGTGCGCTCCCGTTACTCCCTCCGAAATGCATTTGTTAAACCAACCTGACAGATTCGTTGCTTGAAGAACGCATTCGTCTATGGAGTCACGAGCAGCACCATCAACTCGGCAGACTGAACGGATCCTTCTGCACAGCGTGGGCGGCCGTCTGCCTGGAATGACAGGGTTGGCAGTCTGCTTCCTCCTGCGGCATAAATCTAGTCACTCCAAACACGGCGGTTCCGAAGCAGCGCGGCGTTGCGCTCGAGGCGGCGTCTTCATCTGGCGCTTGGACTCCTGAACGGGGTGCGGCCCTCCGTCTGGGGGACTTTTCGGTCGGAGTCATTAAAAGAATTTTGTTTCACATTGCTACCATAAATTTTCCGAGGGCTCGGTACATCTGGAGAGGGAGGTCGCCCGAATCCGATGACACGTCTCGTCCTTCGGAGCGCTCGGTTGCCGCGCGATCTTCTTGTCATGGTTACGCGAAAACAGCTCGACGCGGCCCTGTTTGAGGATCAGCTTCTCCCGTGGATTTCTCTGCAGACTCATTTCTCACTCCGCTCCTTTGCAGCGTTGCCAAATATTCCCGGGCTTTCTGTTTCGACACGGTGGAGGAGGCTCGTGCAGAGATCTCGGGCGCTTCTCGGGCTTCGGGGACAGGCATTTCTTCACAACTCACAAACGCATGAATTCTTCTCTCAAGCAGGGCTTTGACTTAAAAACAGAGACTGCCTTTGAATGGTCGGTTGGTTTTTTTGGATCCAGATTTGTTTTGTAAGCAGTCCTGACAACATCCTCCAAGCACATCTATTCATTAAAGGACGTCAAAAGGAACACTGGGGTCAGGGAGTGCAGATCCAAACATGTCGAGGTACGGTTGCGAAGAGGCCTCTTATTTTGAAGCGAAAGAAAGAAAAAAAAAAAAGCACGATTATCACCCTAGAATCATCCCCGCGGGAGCTCTCTGGGAAACTGCAAGTGCAGTCGGAGTTTTTGGCTTCTGCCTCGGCTGGAAACGCACGGAAAAGTACTTTGATGCCGTCTCGAATTTCAAGGAAATGAGACTGGAAGGTCACGCAGGAAGAGGAGGTGGAGAGAGCCGGGGCCCAGGCCGTACCGACACCGTCGAGGATAAATATTCACATGATTTAATTCTAATGCCTCAGCAGCTGCTCCGAGGCCAAAGAGAAAAGGCTGAGAAAACAACGGGCCTCGGCCGGACTCGGGCCGCCGGCTCATCCAATCCCTCTGCAAGACCCCTCAAAAAGAGTCGATGTGTCACAGTCTGTCGAGAGGATACGTTGGAAGACGTCATCGGGACTTCGAATCACACGGGACTGAATTTGTTTCGGGATGCAAAGACAAACTTTGTACACAAAAAAAAACAACAAGTAGTGTTTCAAAGGTAAGCAGACTCCACATCCAACTCCCAATAAGCTGTTTTATCATGAGCTTGTTGAACTGGCGCTGAGAATTTGGACACCGTGGTCTGGAACAGAGCTGTGATTGGCTGAAGGTTTTTTTTGTTTGTTTTTTTCATTGCACTAAACAGCATTTACATCACGAGCGAATATGACAGTGAACATTTCCGCGTGATAATTGGGTGAACTGTCGTTTGTCTCTAAATGCACTGTATATCAACGATGAATGAAATGACGCATTCGATGAGCGAACGGGACCTGAAGACATGACATTTCCTCGCCGTACTGATGAGTCGTGCAGGTTTTAGCCAGGGTCCACCGGGGATAGCGAGTTACCGCCTGTTCCTCGGTAAAACTCCAGATTTCGATTGCAAGGGCGCGCCCAGGTGTGAAGCAAAGAGCGAAAATCGTCACCGCGGTAACCCTGCTATGATAGCGTCCGAGGAGAGATAAGCTTTGCTCATCGAGCTCATCATTTCCGCCTCACCCGGAGCTCCGCTGTAAAAATGCCTCTCTTGACCAAATTACCCGCTGCGGTCATGCACTTGATGCGTATCAGATGGAGGACAAATTCAACCTTTGGCTCTAATAAGCATCTTGTGTTTATTGGCTCCGCATCCAAACAAAGATCAAAACATCTCTCTCTCATTCTTGGAACGTGGCCTTTTGCAACTTGAAAAAAAAACCCCAAATAGTCAACTATGCCATATATTATCTGCACAACTGGACTATTTGCTTTGACAAGCCATGCAGAGACGTTTAAGATGATTCTCCCAGATAGGCAGAGCGTCCTTTGAGGAGAACCCGGAGGAGATAATTGGGAAGGTTTGAAGCTTTTGTCTCGGTTTTGAAAGCCTATCTGGCCGCTGTGAAAAGGATCCCCGTGATCTTTATTGTGTGTGAGGATTCAAGCAGGGCGGCCAGCCCGTCAGCGAAGGGCCGCGCAACAATGGCTGAAGATGAGAGGGTGCGTGAAGGTGCGACCGAGGACCGGCAACAGGAGGGTGCTTTGCTTTGGCTAAGCCGCGTCTATCTGGGGAAGCATCAGCGCGAGACTCTGTGTGGCCGCGGCTTTGAAAACTACTTTGCTTTTGCAGTCCTGAAAGTAATACCCCTGAAAGTACTTTATCACAGGGATCGATTAAAGTTTTGCAAGATGTGTGTGTGTGTGTGTGTGTGTGTTTGATGGCATCGGGGGCCAGCTGCGTGGGTGGACGGCTCAGAAATGCTTTGACCGAGGGGAAATAAAAAAAAGGAGGTCAACTAAAATGGTCCGGATAAAGAAAGAAAAGCTTAAATAGCGAAAATGAATGAGGCATTCTTGACTATAAATCTAAAATCAACAGTGAGGCAGGAAGTCCAGTTTCACCCTGGGCTCTACATCGAAAAAAAACTTCAAAAAAGATCAAAAATAGCAAACGGGGATGACAAATCGAAACTGTCAGAGGACCAGTAAATACTGAATGAATGAACGGATAAGTCTCACACGAAGAAATACGTGGCAACTGAAGTCCTGACCGGAGGCCTTGGGGGGGGTTTTTGACCCCAGACTGGTCACTTCGGGCTGTTGACGCCTCACGAGGCCGGGAGGACCGCCCGCGGTTTGTGGGGGTTGTTAAGGTAACGGGTGTCAACGACGTCCTTCCCCCCGAGAATTGGGCGGATCTAGGGTCAACCACCCCCCCGAGCTACCTCTACCCCCGTCTTAGGGGCAGTCAGTCGCAATCGGTCACACCCGAGGAAGCCTCTGGGTTGAGTCCGGTCGCCGTCGTAACACAATATGGATGACGGAGAAACTTCAGAGACATTCTGGACGCACCTGTTTGGTTAATGCTCACAGCCAGGTGGTCCCTGGTTGGACTCCTGGTTGGACTTCTTAGTGGAGTCTCCATCTTCTGTATGAGGTTCCTCAGGGTTCCCCCCTGAGTCTAAACACATACAGGAGGTTCACTGGAGACCCTACATTGTCCAAATGTGCGAATAACAGGGTGAATGGTTGAATGTTTCCCCATGATGTTTGAGTGAATGGTCGTATGTCTATACGGCATATGAACGAGAGGGTTGATGGTCCATGTCTCCATGTGTAGCCCCGTGGCTACCGATGGAGCAGTCCAGGGTGAACCCCGTCTTTCCCCCGATAACAGCTAGCATAGGTTCCGTCCCCCGACCCCTGCGACCCTGACTGCAGGATTCTTGACGGGGTCAAAGAAATGGAGCAAGCAGCAAGGTCCTCTCAAGTGCAAGTTCGGGGCGATAGCCAGTAATTTTAGCACAGAAAACCTTGATTCCAAGATGGATGCAGAGTTTGACGGTAAGCCAGTGTCTCCTTGTTTCTTGTTAAACGCTGAGTCGCTTCATTCTGAATGTCTGGTCTGGGTTCCAAGAATTTTAAGCGCATCGTGTTTTTCCGAGCGTTGGTCGCCCGCGAGAAAAAACTACCAGCGTGGATATTTAGCTCTTGAAAAGCTCCCTATTTGAGGAACCATGACTTAATTTTTTTTTTATGATTCGCTTTCTTATTCTTTATTTTCATAAAGAGTTCTACTTTGATTCCTCTTCACTTTATTCTGCTTTCAACAAAAAGCAATTTCCCCTTTAGGGATCAATAAAGTATTGCGATTCTGATTCCGACTCTGAGGATCGCTGAGGTCGGCTTGCAGATCCGTCGAAGGATGACGCCCAAATTGCGAAAGCTCGTCTCGTTATCTTACGGTTTTTTTCTTTTGTGATAAAGTCGTCAGGATCGAGTGTCCGTCTCGTTAGCCTCAAACCGAAGCCAGCTGTCAGGCGTCCAAATCTTGACAACATCCAAACGTTCGTAAAAGCCGGTCAGAATAAACAGGTTTAAAAAAGAATTTCCACCTTGTATGTTAGACGTTGAAGAAACACAATGGGACCCAGATCGGAGCCCTTGCGGGACACCGCACCACCAGATTGGATTCCCTCTCCACGATTCATCCCATTCCACAGATATCACGTTCGACAGTCTCAAATTGAACTGAAGCCGAGCAAAGTCGGTGCTGTTCCCCATCATCCCCAGACGTCCTAATGCCACCGGACACTTTTAAGTAGCCTCAGCCTAAACTTGATTGAAGGGAACGTTGAAGCTGCGTGGTTAATACTTTCTATGAATCCGGGCATGAACGGGAATCTTGGAAATAGACTCATGATCGGGGGGGTGGAGTCAGATTCATAGCTTCCATGCCATGGTTGAAACAATGGAGCCCAATACTGCACATTAAGCAGAGAAGAGGCCGGACCAGGCCCTTCCTCATCAAGGTCTGGTTGCTGTATCTCTGGGGTTTCCTCGATGGGGCTGTAATACCATTTTTCGTACCCACAGAATTTTTCGGGGATATCTCTTTGATCAGACCTATTTGATCATTTGATCTTGCGTTTGATGCTGTTTGCTGTAGTTTTTCTGAATTGAATCTTTCACTTAATGCTAGCAAAACTAAGGTGATGCTATTTTGTTATTAACAGTAAAGTTAAGCGTAAGCATATTTCTTCTCTTGTCGCTCCCGACGGCTCAGAGATTGAGCTTGTTAATACTTTTAAATACTTGGGCATCTATACTGATGATTCATTGCCTTTTAGACCCCATGTCGACTCTCTTGTAAAAAAGTTACGACTTATGTCGAGTTTCTATCTCAGAAACAAGCTGTGTTGTTCTTTTTGTGCAAGGAAGAGACTTGTGGCTGCTACATTTCTTCCAGTGCTGGATTACGGGGATCTTTTGCACACATATGCCCCAGCCCGGGTACTTCGGATGCTGGACTCAGTCTTTCATGCCTCCCTACGCTTCGTAACAAACTGCGGTCCACGAACTCATCATTGTGAACTTCCCTCCCGAGTTGGATGGCCTGACACACCGGTGCAGGTTTATATTTAAGGGACTTGTTGGGCTGCTCCCTCCATGCATGAGTGTGTATCTTCAGCGCAGGTCTGATAGACCTCATGCTCTTCGCTCCCGGGACGTCTACACGCTGACCGTCCCGAGTGTCGGGACAGAGAGAGGAAAAGTTGCTTTTCGGTATCGTCCTCCTACAGAGAGGAAATTCTCTACAGAGCTCAATTAAACGACCTGACCTCATACCTTTGGCTCAGTTTGACACCATCCTGAAGGACCCGGAAATGGAAGCATCAGCCCGTCCTTGCTTCTAACTTTATACATTCAAACAGCCTTGGGGTTGTGTTGCGGTTGCCTCTTGGCCAGGATCTGCGGATCCCAATGGGACTTTCCTGGTTAAATGATGGTTAAATAAAATAAATTATTTTTTGGGGGTCAAGAAAGGCATTTTCGCTCACAACAAGACGGTCCCTGGTTGGATTCCCTTTCCCGGGTTTCTCCTACAGTCAAGAAACACGCAGAAGGTTAACTGGAAAAATCCCCCCTCTCCTCTTATCTGTTTCAGCTGGCAAACGTGCATGATTTCAACGATTGCACCGACTAATGTGCGAAATCTTGTCGTCGTGGCGAATGATCGACAATCTACCTGGCAACGGGCGCGTTGATTCATGCCAGTAGACGTGTCAAAAGCAGCTGGGCTGTCGAAGAGTCTGAGCTATAGCACCATACGGAGCGCTAAAATGCAATTCTGCTGCCATGACGATGTGAAAAAGCGTGACTTTACTTGCACGGCTCTCCAAGGCGACAGCCTGGAATGGCATTTTGAAGCGGCACACAATAATTTTGGTTACTGTCTGTAGCTGCAGTCGTGCCTGCAGGAAGATACATCCAACATGAGAGCTACACGTGAAGGTTATTCTCAGCTTCCAGTTGGTTTTACTGAAAACTGCTGGAACACAGATTCCACATCAGAGAGGCTCCGACCTCGACATGATCTGACACGGCAATGGGTGTTTTTTTTGCAGCGAGAGAATCTAAAGAATACATCAGATCATGTATCGCACAATGGAACTCTTTTCTCATGCAGAAGTGGTCAGATCCCTTCTTCACATTGTTGCATCCATCCTCCTTCTTTTCCTTTGGGCTTTTCCCTTCAGGGGTCCCCACAGCAAATGAACCTTCTCCATCTAACCCTTTTCTCTGGATCCTCCTCTCTCACACCAACTAACTTCATATCCTCTCTCACTACGTCCATAAATCTTCCCTTCGGTCTTCCTCTAGACCTCCTGCCCGGCAGCTCCTATTCCAGCGTCCTTCTACCGATTTATTCACTCTCCCTCCTCTGTCCATGACCCAACCATCTCAGCCTGGCTTCTCTGACCTTCCTTTCCAAAACATCTAACACGTACCATCCCTCTGATGGACTCATCCCTGATCCTATCCGTCCTGGTCACTCCCAAAGAGAACCTCCTCATCCTCATCTCTGCATCCATCCATCCATCCATCCGTCCATTGTCTACCACTTTTCCTCCTGCAGCCGATCCCAACCCAGGTTAGTAGACAATATGGCGCCAAATCACAACCAGATTTGTCTTGACGATATCCATGTAGGGCAGCTCTGGACCAGACGCTTTAAGATGATCTATCGAAACTCAGAGACAGCGGTAAGGAAGCTTGGACGGATCCCAGCTCACTGTAGGTGGCCTTCTGCCTCGACCTGTTGAGGTAAAAAACACAAAAATAAACAGTAGTGGACTGGTGAGACGCCGCAGGAGATCGAGCCGCGCTCCCCAGGAAGCCGAGGCTTGAGAGAGCCTTTGGAGAAGATATGACGTTACGATCAAGCATGGATGGAGGGACATGACAAACGGAAGGATGGGAAAGAGAGAGGTGCATCATGGGATGTCCCCCAGCAGAGAAAACCCATGGAAGCATAACAAGGGGCTAGGCTAATGCTAAGGATAAGCTGTCCAAAAAAGGAAGGTTTGAAGCCTGTTCTTTGGCTCCTGTCCTGCTTTCAGAACCTCCAGGGACCATCACAACATCCATCCATCTCAACTGGATCCCCCCGAAATTTTATATTTAAAATCTTCTTTTCCAGACTGGTCGGCCCAAAGGTCACCAGTGACAGCCTGACAGACATTTTGCTCATCCAATCACCTCTTAATACCCTTTGCTGCGCAGTTTCCACGGACGGGTCCCCAGATGGCGGCGCATAACAAACCATCTGGTGTTAAGATTATCATTTCATGGCGTTTTTGACGGACGCCCACCCATCTGCAGCGCCAACGCCCCCCCCTCCGTTTCCACGCCTCTCACGCGTCTCAATCGCCCCCCCTCTTGGCGGCGAAGCTTCCGCACACGTCTGGTATCCGTGGCCTTTTGTTCCTATGAGGTTCACCACATGTAAAAAACGAATAATGACTGTTTTCTTATCCGCGCAATTATCCGAGGTGAGAAAGAAGCTGCTGCGGGTTCCGAATAAACTTGATATGTTTGTTTGCACCTCCTCGGGTTTAATCACGCCGAGTGGATGAGGACACGGGCTGATGAGTTGGGACAAAACAAAGCTCCCGGACCTTCAGAAGCTTCTTCCAAAGACGTCCAATGGCGGACTGCTGGCTACCGCGATGCTACCACACGATTTGTCATACTTATCAGTTAAAGCGGGTAATATTGATTTTTTTATGTTTCTGTTGAATGAGAGGAACCCAAGAGGAGGTGGTGGAGGACGTAAAGTACCGAGGGTCAACAGACCACAGCGATGGAGAGGGTTTGAGAAGAAGTGGAGAGACGAGCAGGTTGGAGAAAAGAGCATCAGCTGGAATGAAAGGCAAGGAGGTGTCTGGTCCATCAGAGGGACGGCACGATTTTCTGGAGACAGAGTCAGACTGAGAGGGTTTGGACATGGACAGAGGAAGGATGGTGAAGATCTGGGTAGAAGGATGCTGAGGTTGGAGGAGGCCTGGAGGAAGACCAGAGACGAGATTGAATTTTTCTTCCAACATGCTGTTGAACTCCCAAGTTGTTGCTGTTGTTGCTGTTGTTGTTGTTCCTGTTGTTGTTGTTGTCGTTGTTATTGTTGTTGTGTTGTTGTTGTTGTTGTGTTGTTGTTGTTGTTGTGTTGTTGTTATTGCTGCTGTTGTTGTTGCTGCTGTTGTTGTTGTGTTGTTGTTGTTGTTGTGTTGTTGTTATTGCTGCTGTTGTTGTTGCTGCTGTTGTTGTTGTTATTGTTGTTGTGTTGTTGTCGTTGTTGTGTTGTTGTTGTTATCGCTGCTGTTATTGCTGTTGCTGTTGTTGTTGTCGTTGTTGCTGTTTTTGTTGTTGTTGTGGTGTTGTTGTTGTGGTGTTGCTGTTGTTGTTATTATTGTTGTCATTGTCGTTGTCGTTGTCATTGTCATTGTCATTGTCATTGTCATTGTCGTTGTCGTTGTCGTTGTCTGTTGTCGTTGTCGTTGTCGTCGTCGTCGTCGTTGTCGCCGTCGCCGTCGTTGTCGCCGTCGCCGTCGTTGTCGTTGTCGTTGTCGTTGTCGTTGTCGTTGTCATTGTCGTTGTTGTTGTCGTTGTCGTCTTCTCAGGATGGTGGCTGAGCCTCGCAGGCATCTGTTGTCAAGCGCAGGAGAACAAAGGTGACTCAGTGGAGGGGCTGGATGAGCCCAGGTGAAACGAGCCACAAAGGCAAACTAAACCCTCTGCTGTTGAGCTGTTAAAGATAATTACCCCCTCCAGCTCCACCTCCACCTCCTCTCGTTCTATCAAGTGTCTTTCCTGGTGGCTGCTGCTCACAGCTCATTCCTCCCGGCCCCGCCGTCGCGGGGCAACGCTTTACAGACTTTTTACGAGGGGAAAAACGCAACAGCGTCGGGTCGCGTTGGCGTGCGACTCCCAGAAGGCCGCCGTTAGCATTTCCCTGTGCCGGCTATCAAACCGTGCTAATTGTCTTTTGGATACTTTTCTGAGGTAAAGCAACCTAACCTAACCGAGTTAAGGGTTCGGGTCAGACCTACCCAGTGGCCCGAACCTTGTTGTGGAACATGACCTGAGCTGAAATAGCTACGACTGATCGGAGTGGCCTTCCGCCTCGACCAGCCAGGGTAAATATAGCTTTTGGTGTGTAAACGGAGACAGAGGTGTAGGAGCTTTGGAAGGGATAGGCACAAATGATCTATTAAAGCTAATACCAGTAGCGCTAACTATCACATGCTAATGGGTGGATGAAGACGCGCCTCCTGACAACCTGAGAAATGACAGAGGCCAGAGAGTCGGGGAAGAAGGTATGAGGTTACGATATGCTTACATTCTAGCTTATGGCAGCATAACTCGGGGCTAGCCTAGCACTAACTATTAGCTAGATGAGGAGAGGGTGTTTCCCCCGCTGGACGGAGATCTAAGATGGTTCCACAGAAGAGGAGCTCGGAAAATGAATGGTCCTGCTCCCATTCTGCTTGAGGTAAAGACGTAAAGCAGGACTCTGGAAATGTGAGCGTGACAACCTGGAGCTCTGAATCCGGCGTTCAGGTGAGGATGTTGGAAGCTCCGGGTTCTTCAGACTGGCCTGTCGTTCACACCACCTTCACCCACATAACAATCCAAGTCCATTTTTCACCACACCACATGTGCACGTGGATTACTGGCACATACTCACGGACCCAAGGGGTTTAACACACACACACACACACACACACACACACACAGAGTCCTCTCATACTTCCATCCACTTTGACCATGCCTGCCGCTGACAACATACCACCCAGCTTCTCAGCGCTGAATAGGTGGTCGACTTTGGATTGAGGCTTCGGCACCTCCAAACACGTCAGGCAGCTGCTACGAAACGGACACGCGAGACGTGAGATGACCTCCATCGCGGCCTCCATCGCAGTCTTTAAAAAAAAATGTGTCCGTCATGGTTTGTAACCCCGCTAAGGCCAACGGCGTCTCCTCGCAACCGTCTAAAGCGCTGGAAGTCACACCGTGGATTTACAGCTGACACGGCACATCAGACGGAGAAACCGATACCCTTCAAGGCCATGTTTTCCTCTTCCAGTGTGTGTGTGTGTGTGTGTGTGTGTGTGTGTTTGTGAAGTGAGAGCTTTGCTCGTCCATGGCAAAGGCAAAGTTTCTGACAATGTTATCGAGCATCGTGATTCGAAGGAGGAGTGTCGTGTTCAGGGAATACATCCCATAATGATAACTATCCTGATGAGTGGATCAACTTGCAATGAAGTATAAATGTTTAATAAAGACATATTTAGCTGGTAAACAAAATCAAGATACTGCAGAGTCGTCCAAGAACTAGCGGTGACTGTTTGGGTGGTTGTGCGGTGTTCTGGCGTCACCTACTGGTGGGAAACCATTACTACATTTGTTCAACACCAGCGAACACGTTGTTAACACTGAACATCATTACACCAAACTTAAGAATGCTAATGATAATAACACAAACTTCAACAACACAAATAATAATAATCATGATAACAATAACAATAGAAATGATAATGATGATGATGATGATTATAATAATAATCAAGAGGACAGTAATCATAATATTGCACATAATAATAATGATGATGATGATAATAATGATAGTGAAAATAATAATGACAATGATATAATAATAATAATAGTGACAGAAATGCACAAATGTATTCATTGAATTTATTTATCTAGAGAGATAAAAGATAACTGCTATTGTTAAAGAAAGAAAAAAAGGGACGCAGAATAAACAAGCAGCACCTTTGAGTAATGAATAGTGAATAGACGGGACTCCAGTGTGTGATAGTTAGCGTTAGCATAGCTCCTGTTTATGCCTCCATAGGCTAAGTCTTCTGAGGGAAATCCCATGATGCTCTTCTCTCATTCCTCTGCTGCTGCACTCAGGTCCCTTCATGGAGGCATGTAGGAATATATTTACATCTTTGATGTCTTTTCAGGCTTGTGAATGAGACAGTGAACGGTTGTATGTCTCTTTATGTGGCCCTGTGATGGATCCATGGTGAACCCCAACCTCTCGCCCGATCATGGGGCTCCAGTGGAGATACTGAATGTAGGAACCATATTTCACGAGACCGCAGATGCAGAACGCACTTTGACACACAAGGGGTCACTATTCACTCAGCCAAAGGACACACGGCTCTTCGGTTTCACCTGATGGAAGCAGTTCAGCAGGAACGTTGCAATCTCCTCAGGACTGCCAGTTCACGCCAACAATCTCGCTTTTTTTTTCTGACCCAGAATCGACCAAAGCAATCAATGAGGTTTTCTCATTTGTTGGTATGAATAATTACCGTGCATCGGTTACAGATTTTAACGCCGAATGTCGCAGTTTCCCCAAAGCGTGGCCGAAGATTAGATACATTCTCGGATTCCTCTGTTGATCCTGGCAGGGACCGGGAACCTTCAGGGTGTGCATGCTGCACAGCTGAGGGGTTTATTTCCTGATAAATGCTCCCGGGAGCAGGTCGCAGCTGCAGATGGTCGCAGCTGCAGATGATCGCGGCGAATCTGCGCCGCCCCCCCCCCCTCGGAGAAGGTCGTTTGAGCTTCACACTAAACATCAACCATTTGCCTCCTTTATGAGGAGTTGAGTCATTAAACACGTCTTGTTTGGACTCACGGAGCAGGAGGCCTTTGCTAGCTTGTCTGGAGAATGCAGAGGAACCTCAGCACAGTTTGGTTCTCCTGGAAGTCTGCCTTTGAGGGGAGCGGCCACCCTGCTCCATGTCCAAATCCTCAGATTAGATTTTAGGAACCAAAGCAGGTTTCTGGCAAGATATCAAAGTAGCTCTTGCGGGACTCGAGTATCTGTTTTCGTTTAATGCACAATGCCGTCTCGGTGCAATGGCCTCATAAACGCGGGCCGTATTTACAAAGTTCGCCTTTCGCCGAGGTACCTGGCGCTTTACTATGGAGACGCGTACGAAACGTGACCCCCTGAAAACGGTACTTTCCGCACATCGGCAAGGTTTCAAAGCTCGGCGGGGCGGCATCTCGCTCTTTGATCGGACTCAACGACTCAATGAGTCACCGGTCCTTTGACTGGATTTAAAAAAAAAAATCTTGGACGTGTTCATGAAAGCGGAACCGAACTCTAGAACGTTCCACGTGGAGCCGTGACACTTTTGACATTTGTGCTCTGTGCGTTCTCCAGTCACGTTCATACCCAGCCACCGGGGTTTGAACCCTTTGGGGCCCGCAACATGTTTCTAGCGCCGCGCTCGAGTACTGAAGAACTATTACAGCGACTTATTTCCATCGTATTGATCAGTCACATGGAGTCCGTCCTTGACGTGACAAAAAGCCCTTCTTGGTCACAAGACAGATCTACTCAAATGTTAGCCTAGAAGCTAGCTCAAACTGGTATTCAAAAGGTTTTATCTTATTCACTTTGTCGTATTCCCCCTGGGTGGCGAAGCCATTAGCACTTCCTCCTCGTAGCAAGGAGGTCCCCGGTTGGATTTCGGAAGGGAACCTTTCCGTGCGCCGTCTCCATGTTCTCCCCGTGTCTGCGCTGGGTTCTCCGGTTTCCACTGTCCAATGAGTGAATGAATGAGGGACTGAATGAATGAATGAATGAATGAATGAATGAACGAATGAATGAATGAACGAATGAATGATTGAATGAATGAATGAATGAATGATTGAATGAATGAAACGTCCATTTTTCAGTGAAGGAAGCAAAGCTGAGTGATTTTACTTCGGTCAACAAACCCTTTGTGTCGAGTGCGATGTTAAGTTTGAATCCTGTGGTAAGTATGAGTTCGTGCTTTTACTTGTAAACAAAATGGACGCGCATTTTCATTACTTTTATTACTTGTATTTTCCACAGTATTATTACAGTATTATAGATTAGTAACAACAGCACCACAATCGATCATCCATTCCTGCTATACGGACTACAGACATACAGGAGGCACATTTTTCTTCTTTGGGAGAAGCTTTTCCTGTTCAGCACCAAAACCCCTTCCACGTTTAGCCGTTTACGATTCAAGTATGAATATTACAAATACACAGATCATAAGTTACAACTCTTCACGGTTATAAAAAAAAACAAAAAAAAAACAGGATTACATTTCCACACATTTATTTGGCACACAGTGCATCAAGTATTCTTTATATTTCTGATACAGACCTCATAGCACAGTTGACCATCACGACAAGGAATGATAGCCAAGGGTTTTCTAGCTGCTCAATGACATGTTTAAAAATCAGCCTTTCTTCAAATAAAAAGAAGCTGCATTGAGAACAAAGATGTTGAATTCTTAACTTTGGTTAAAGCTTAATATGAACGTACCGACAAGTTAGGTTGCGTGATACATTGTGTTGCAGTGGACATGAGACAGCACGACTGAGGGGCGGGTTTAATGAAGCACTTGATAAATCGGGCAATGTCAGGAGCAGGACCGTGACATGCCCTCCGGATAAAATGCTACATCTGCTCGAGACGTTCCAACTCTGACGCCGAGAGAGGACCGAGGCTCCGCCGCGGTGGGAGGCCGGTACGCTCCGGCAAGAGGGAACGATAGTGGTTTCGGAGGGTCAAAACGGTTAGTGGTTACACGACAAAAACCCCTTGAGAGCAAAGCGCACAAATGGTAAGCGACCAAATCGAGGCTTCGCAGTCCTTAACGTCAACGTCTCTAGCAGTGGTCGCAGAATAAATACGCTCGAACATAAATACGCAGCACAACACATGTCCCGGTAGAGCACGGAGGTTTGCGAGAGGTAGGGTTGCAGGTACCGACAGGCGGAGACCCCTCTGAAGGATCTCCCTCTTCTACGGATGCTGTGTAACGGCGTAACGGAGAAGAAGTACGTGAAACGATGCGGCGTCATTAAACACACACAAACACCTACGACAAAAAAACGAAACAAAACGCAACCTTTTTCGCTAAACTACATCAAATAATTCATAGATTTGCTCTCACGGTGCTCGGCCGGATCGTATCTCCACCGGACGGTCTTTCTCGCCGCTAGTTCTAATTCTAATCAACTTTCAGTCGTGTCCTGACGTCAGCAGACGCCGGAAGGTCCCGGTCGTCCGTCGTCGTCGTCGTCCGGACTTAAACATCAAAGTTTGACCTTCGACCTAAGGCGAGGCCGCGGGGTCGTGCGCCGTAAGTCACGAGCTTAATTTTCATCCGTCCTGAGCCTCGGTACGCCTGACGGCTCTCTCTAATCGAGGGGGAAAACAGCGGTTGTGACTGGAGGAAAAGGTGCTGTATTCATCTACGCCCGCTAAAGCCCCACTGCTAAACAACCATGTACATTTAATCCCATAATATCACAACATATATATATATATATATTTTTTTTTTTGTTTTTGTTTTTGTTTTTTTCTCCTGTGCAAATGAAACAAACAGGTCACAACATGGTAATTAGTAGCCTTCTGGGCCGCCGGTAGCGTTCGGTCGCCGAGCACAGCGACGCGCTTCCCAGTTGGTTCCAGTTCCTGTCCTGATGTCCGATAAGAACGCTTCTGTTCTCGTAGCATTCTTTACCGGCCCACTGGCATTTATAAGACTGTAATAAACATTCTTACAGACTAGCACAAGTTTTTCTCTCAGAGGATTGCGTTGGTTATTAATACAGGTTTACTTTTACAGCCACTCGCCGAAAGGCACTGGTTGTAATTGTCTAGCAAGGTTTTCCTTAGCTTCTGCTGTTTCAGCTAACACACACAAGAAGGTCGGTTCCAGGCACTCTGAAAAACACAGACACGTCACGTTGCACTCGTTGGGAGAAGGTCTGTTTTGGTTGCCGTGCCGGTGGTTTAAAGTTCTGTGTCCCTTTGTTCGATACTTAAAAATGAAAAAAAACAACAAGAGAAAAACAAAGATTTCCAATGCACTGGACAGCGAATGCAGCGTTTGAACACCAGCGTCTCGCCAGCACGGAGGACGATGATCTCACAAATCACGGCGCGCTCTTCGGGACAGAAGTCGGGGTCGGGCGACTGCGCGGCTCTCAGTGGACTTGAAGGAGTAGGCCATTGTGAGCCTGGGGAGCGCACTTCCCACAGAAACCTCCGCAGCGGCCGTACACTCGAATGTGGTCCTGCGGACGAAGGATCGGCGGTCGTCACCGGGGATTTCTTTTTTTTCTCTCGCTCGAACCGCGCGACCGCCGAACCCCTCTTACCTCAGATCGGTGGACTTTAATCGAAACGTAGTTGCCCTGAGATGTCCATTTGGCGGCCTCGGCCACTTTGAAGCCGGTGCCAATCAGATTGATGCTGAATTGGCCCTGCGAGCGCACATCAGAAGTCAGTTATTCTTTCCGACGGAGCGAGACGAAAGATAATGCCTTGCTCACAGGCTCGTGTAATGAGCACACAGAAAACAGAGACAGAGAGCATGATTTCATATTTGACCGAAGCCACTGCCACGAGGCCGGGACGTCCGGTATTTCACTGACCTGCGGACACCTGGCTGCGCTGTAACAATCCCCGGCGGTAGCGAAGGGCACGGGTCGACCAACGGGCGTGTGGGAAAACTGGAGGTCTGTGACTATTTAACGGCAGAGATACACTGTTAGAGACACGGCTGCCCGGCGCCTGACTCTTGAAACAAGACGTTTGAGTCCGGATTCGGTGAGACAGAAACCTCGGTCGGTGTTCCTGAGGCGGTTTGAGACGATGCTTTCCGCGGCCCGTGACAAACCCGAGGGGACCGAGCAAATCTCAAATGTATCGCCTTCCTGACGTTCATGCCGTTGGTTCAAAAGCAGGATTTGCCAGCACTGCCTCTCCATCACTCTAACCCTAACAACATCCCCGCTTCCCCCCCAGCTTGTACTCATTATCCCCGCCCTCGAAGCGAGAGGTAAATGAGTACCATGCAGCGGGAGGGCGGGAATGCGCGCTGCTGTCAGGGCCCGGACCAGACAAAGAGCGCAGGGGAAGAGGACTATGTAGGTTCTGCAAATTGTACTTGAAGGGTCACACACACTCACACTAATCAAAGGCATACTTGGACTACGGGGAATGTGGAACTGACTGTAATAATGAGGAACACGGCTTGAAGATGCATGTGTTTCTTAAAACTCTGAGGCCTCCATGCACGGGTGTGCGTTTGGGGCCTCCACGTCGGCGCCGGGCTCTCAAGAAGAAGATGTTCCCGGCAGCTTTGGATCCCTGCGCACACATGCATTCCTTTCTCTTCGTGTCTGTGCTGAGAGGCCCGTTTTTTTTTTTTTTTTTTGGTCGCCTTGCGATGTGAACACGACGCGCTGAAAGGTCATTATTTGGTTTTCAAAGAGGACCACTGGGAGGGAGGGGGGGGGGGTTGTTGCGTTCGGTCGGCCCGGGTTTTCGCAATGAGGAATTATTAAGTATTCTAGGCCGGGCGGATAAAACAACACTGATGTGTGGTCTCTTTGCAGCGCACAGTGAGAAGCAATCACAAGGTAATTACTCACTCATTATCCTCAGGGAGCTCAGGTCCAGACGGACTTTGTGGAAGAGGGTATAGCCCGCCGCCGAGTAGTCGTTCCGGCAGTCGCACTCCTGTCTTCGGCTGCCGTTGAAGGGGCATTCAAAGGGATTCAGCAGCCTTTGTTGGGAGGATAATGAGTGTTAAAATTTACAGTGTGGCGTCACAGGCAACGCCGTAGATCACGCCAGAAACAGACGATCCATCCCCGTCCAGACACCCTGAGGCACTGCAGAAGAGGGAGTGTGTCACGCCTGGATTATACACACCTGTGTCCATACACCTCCGAGTAGTTGTCCGTCTGGCCACTCCGTAACGTCACGTACTCCTTCGGGAAATCGGTCTGCATGTCGGCGCAGTAAATCTAAAACCGGCGCGTCGAGACGGTGAGCGAGAGCCAGAGGTCTGACTGGTGGGGTGAGCGGGAGCAACTCCGACAGAGATGACGCACCTGGAGGATCCGGGACTTGACCTTGAGGTAATATTCCCCATCCATCCTCACGCCCCGTCTCATCTGGACCTCACGGCAGGAGGTAAACAACTGACCTGTGAGAAATGATATAATGGGAGGGAGTTCAGTGCCACAGGTCAGTCGCGTGACCTTCCGAGAGACTGGTATCGGTCACGCACAAGCGCGGGCTATGAATCTGCCGTGGGGGAAACAAGGCGGCGTCGAGCGCCGTGGCCTCGAGTCACAAAGAAACAAACATATGTATCTATGTGAACCTACGTCCGGTAGTTTTAGCTCCAGAGCTCTGGACTCCAAAACGCCTGTGGACAAACCGGCGAGGAAGAACTGGCAACCCGGCTTGCATCGTCTTGAATGAGAGCTGTTCTAAATGTCCCGCTTTTTTGGTCGCCTCCTCCTGTTTTCCCCGATTCCCACAGCGGCCGTCTCACGCCGATTAGCCTATCGGCGCTAATACTTGACCGCAGGGCCGGCTGTCCTCCGAGCATACCGTTTGAATTCAGGCCATCAGCTGACTTGGCAGACGCCACGCCAGCACTGATGCATCTGAAAGTGTCAAGGGGAACCTGCAAAGTCTGGCCGGCTGCCGAGCTTTTGGAGCGTCGGGAGAATTCGCCACGAAGGCAGCTTTGACCCCCGGGGCCTCGTGACAGGCTGTCCGTGTTGGAATCGGGAGGAAAGTGCTGACCGTATTGCGCCGTGAAGTAATCAGTCAGCTCCGTGAGAGTGGGAGCCGACGTTCTGGTTTGTCAATTACGGCGCTGACACTCACACTCTCTGTCCCGACATGCAGCCAGAGACTCGGGTCTCTCCGACGGACGACAGTGTTTGGATGGTTGGCCTTCGGAGGTCACGCAGTCCACCCTGCGCTCTATCACTCCCGCCCCACAGGTTTGCGAGCACTGAAATGAAAACCGATTTTCAAACACGTATGAGTGGAATGAGTGGAACCGCCACCAAAAATCAAATCAGAAATAACGTGTGCTTTTTTTTTTTTTTTTTTTTCGGAAGAGGAGGCTAGCATTGCCTTGCTCCACAGGCCGACTTTCCAGTAGGAGGTCTGAGCGCAGTCCCTGAGAAAGCACTGCCTGGTGCTTGCAGGGTGGGGCTCCGGGCAGCGGCCGCCGGAAGAGGAGGACTGCGCGGCGTCCGGGTGCGGGCCTCGCGAGGAGGCCATCTCTGAGCAGGAGACAATGCGCCGCTGGTAGCCGACACCGCAGCTGGCGGAGCACTGCGTCACAAACAAACAGATTGTTAATCGCATGCGCAGTTCGGCGAGCTTGACTCTTGTTCTCGTGCGGAGTTCTCACTTGCGACCACTCCCCTGCCCTCCACGAGTAGTCGCACGGCGCTCTTTTGCAAGGCTGATGCGACGGAGGCCTGGATGTGGGCTCACAGTGGTCCCCGTGGACGGGCGTCATCCTCGGGTCCATGCAGCCCACCTCCCTGCTCCTCGTGCCCTCTCCGCAGGTGGCGTTGCACTGCAAGGGCGGACATACAGGGTGGAGTCAGGGAGCGCGGGGGACGAGCCGGCAGACGGGGCGCAGCGTTGCACTTCCCGCAACCTCGCTGAGATCACTCTTCCTTTCGTCGGCGATCATGACCTTAAAAAGCTTTCAAGGCTGTGTCATCATCGTACAATAAAAGATGAAGGTTGAGCTGATTTTCTCCAGCAACGCTAACGGACGATAGATGTGAGTCCAAACGTTGTGTGTGTGTGTGTGTGTGTGTGTGTGTCAGAGTGTGTGTGTGTGTCTCTATGTGTGTGTCTGTTTGTGTGTGTGTCAGAGTGTGTGCGTGTGTCTCCAAGTGTGTGTGTGTCCGTCTGTGTCAGAGTGTGTGTGTTTGTCTCAGAGT